>JARQTH010000567.1:621038-703208 GCA_030142595.1 Trachelus iudaicus
TGAAACACCATGGAGATTTACTGGAGAAAAAAACTCTTTCGAATGGGACTAATTGGAAAGGTGTGGAAGCGATACTTTGTTTAAAATCTAAAAAACAACTGCGTTTTCACGCTGTACTTGCTACATACTTATCTTGAGTTTAAAGAAAAATTGTGAGTGTGTAAACGGTGGAGCGCAGTGAAGTTGTACTCACCGGAACTGGTGCAGGTGATCCGTGAATGCCGAGAATGCATCCAGGCGCCACTCAGGTGGGCACTTCCCTACAGCACAGCACTGCATTTCCGGAACACTCACAGAAAATCCACGGAATTGCTTGGATGTCGCGAGAGCAACGCGAAAAGTATACGAGCGAGAACTTGGTATACCGCATCGAAACAAGGCTAGAAGAACTATCAACAGATAGCACGTGAGCGCGAGGAAGTTCGTGACACCTCGGTCGGTGCCCCGAGACAGACTGCTTTGACAGTAGCCAAATTCGAGAACTAATTATTCTGATCATCTGATTGGTTGAGTTCCTGATAGTCGTTAACTCTTCCATTTCCCTCAAGTCGTCCCTTTAAGTTAAATTCTGCCGGTCCTTGGAGACGTCTCCGTCGGGTACTCTCCTTTGCCGGACAACTCGTCGAGACTATCTCCCCACGGCAGATTCGAGCACCTCGACCTCAACTAAACAATAACGAAATCTTACGATAGCATTTCCGTAACTAAACAAATCAACCCGAGAGCGCAGCTTCTGAGCAGGGTGGTGACTCGAAGGGAATCAGAAAGGGAGAGCTTTATCTGTATCGGTAGTCGGAGTCGCCTTGTGACCTTGAATCGAAAAATCACTTCCCAAAGCTTACCCATGTACCTGCGTATAAGTGCATCGTTTAAAGGGTTGCTCTGGAAACCAGCGGTAAGTAGCGGAGAGAACCTCTGCCGGCCAGGCTACACGTTCGTGATCAGTTCAGCTCGGCTACGACGGGATATGCATTATCGACGGAGGCGATGATCACGAAATCCTACTCCCGGACTCGCCGCTAAGATTTAACGCCATGCTTTTGGTATCGTCTAAAACCGGAGCGTTGTGCATCTCCACACTCATCTCTGCCGGCAGAAGCTCGGGTGAGATACCGACGCCCTGCTGAAGATGGGCAAAGTCGATAAAATAGAAAATACAGTTTGACGAATATCTACAGTACAGCACCAAGTATTGCTTACCTGAATGAAGAATTGTTTCAGAATCGTTTGTACAGAGGACGGTATAAAGAAAGTTCACATAAGTTCTAATATCTTGTTAAAATAACTTATGTAAACCTTTATTATTTATAATAAATCAATAAATCAACCTTATTTCGATATATCATTGTATACTATATACTATTAAATATTATAACGTATTTATGACATAGGAATTTTGCGAATGAGTTTTGCGCCTGCAGAATAGCAACCAACTGACATAAAGGTACACAGGTTGGATATATGTACACAGATGCTTCACGACTGTAATTTTCAAACCAAACCAAATTCTACCAACTTTTCATATTTGGTAAAATGCACTCCAGCGCAGTCATACTGCAAAAATAAGTTAGCTTCAAATTAAATCAGTGCAAATACGTGTACAAAATCACAAATATAAAATTACCAGGTAGTTTAAATAATCATTATCACTATTACAAAATTTCACAATATCAAAATATCATAAAAATACAAAAATGAATTCACAATCAGCAAATCATAATTCACGTAAGCCCGAAATCTCTTTAAATCGAAAGCCGATTATTGCTTTGGTAGCAACTATAGGAAAGAAAGAAAAAAGAATAATATCGTACCTCCAGAAAGAACTTAATTATGAAGGATAAAGAAAGAAAATCAATCCATCAGTAAATCCTCTTATCTGACTTCCAGTCCATTCTCATCGTTTTCTTTAACTATTCGATTCCCATAAATGTCCCAAGGAGAACGCATGAATTTACGACTCAAAATTTTACATCATCCAAAAATATCTTATACCATAAAGTTCAACGTTGTTTTTTAAATGAACAACAATGTCAATGTAATATACTTAAATAATTTTTTTATCAAATTAAACGACCTCAATAAATACAACCGTATGTCACAACTTGATAAATTCTATAATGAATATGTCTATCGCTTGATAAATGAAATAGTATGAATCTATGCATACGTCACTTGATCGTAGTAAGGTATAACCAGATTGGAACATGACCTTCGTACAACCAGATCTAATTTAGTCGACATCACCAGCCATAGATTTATTGTTTTTTTCCTTCTCTTTCAATTTCCGATTGGTCGTTCATACGGCAGGCCTCCGGAACGTGATATTGTAGCAATCTCATTAGCATTGTTAATAATTACTACGATAAAAAAGACGTGTAAATCAGCATTTGTATATATGTCGTATTCATATGCACCGAGGGCGTTGTCGCCCTGTTTATAATAGAATCCTTGTGATCACCGAGTGATACTAATCCTTCATCAATGAGCATTCCAGTATTAGAAAGATTGCTTATACCCTCAAAATTAAGACTGTGTTCATCGGGTGACAAAGTTTGATATTAACATGAACATGGCTAACTCTTATCAACAATACAAGAAATTCCGAAAGAAAGAATCAGACTTGAAAAGATACTTATTATTTTTCTCCAAGTACACCGTGACTGTTATTCCATCCATTAGTAGCAGTTAGCCGTTATTATCGTCCGAATTAGTAAACCAAAGTAATGCCAGAGAACAATGAAGTCCTTAAAAAGAAATTTTCAAGAAGTAAAGTTCCACCTGTTTAAGGGGGTCAGCATTCCTGTGTATTATTACTTCTCATAAATTGTATAATTGATTCTCTAAGGGCGAGAATTGGACAATGAAAAGCAAGACGCCAATGTTACTCATAAATATATTTTGATCCCACGCTATTGAATTGAACCACGTTAAAAGCAATGGATGTGGGGGCCAGTCACGTGACCGGCCAGTTAACCGCGTCGGAGAAAAGGGGTTAAAATGAATGGTGAAAATATTGTACGAGAGAACGCTAGACGTCAAGTAATACTTACTACGCACTAAGGGTAGCTGAGAATGTGGATACAAAGAAATATCCAAAATGGGGAGGATGCCAATATCCTTGAGGCATGACACTTCTTTCCCGGTAGGAAAAAATCAAATTGTATTTCTGCCTTGTTTAATAGAATAGCTTCCAAGAAGCTTACTCTACAATAAAAAATTGTAAATAAAAAATTTTCAAGGGAAAATTTACTCTCCTCGCATCCTAAAAATTTGCGAAACAGTTTTCATTGAGTCGAGATGAGGAAAATACGCTATAAATAATACCCAGGTCCGAGCTAAAAATAGGGCTGAACAAGTGGCCATAATTTACTAACGTGCTCCACTACCTTCGCGCCATCGTGACCATGACGTCATCCATGATGGATACTCTTAAAACCATATTCCTGTTCCTCGACTGCGTAGCTAAAAATAAGTAAAAAAAAGAAAGCGAAATCACTGGTAATCAGGTAGTGGAAGCGAAGGGGATGGTCAATCAAAATAATCCAGTAGCCCTTAATGGGTATGATAACAATACTTAAATTAATAACACAGTATTTGCTAATGCTGAATTTATTTGACTTGATCTTTATTAACAGTACACATTATATATATCAGACCTCATTGCAATGTTTGACTGCACTTCACTTTTCATCACAGCTAATAGATACGTCATGGATTTTTAATTAATTCAATAAAACGCGTTATACGTAGAAACGTTATTACCCAAACTAGTATTGTGACATTAAATACTTATGAGATAAAAAAAATCGTCAATCCTATTCGATCGTGATGAAATTTAGATCAATGATATATAATTGATTTGCATGCACAATTATGTATGTATACAGAAATTATGAAATTTTGCTGCATTTCATGCGGATTCGCGTTTGTGCTTTATGATACCATTCTCGGCCACGCATATATCCATTTTACTACGCAGAATCGACAAATCGTAATGATATGCAGATCGCGAGCGTTAGGTGTGGTGAAATGATACGAAGGAGGTATTCCGTAAGTTAGCATACTGTAACGATAGATAAAAATCTAACCTTGTCGCGGAGGTGTGGTCCGACGTAATAGAATTTTTATGATGACTGCTTCGTTGCATTTGCGACTGTAATGACAAACTATCAGTCACCTATCAACGACATCGCGTTCGATACTTGTCACTGTGTATCGATATGATAATTGTACCGATCTGCCATGACAAATGTACATGAAAGAGTTACTGATAATGTAAACTGACAAAAGACAATATTTGTTTATCGTAGTAGCAGCCAAAAGGAATTATAGTGGTACTGACTTTTATTATTTCACTGAAATTAAGGTATAAATATATATATATATATATAGATTTTTACGAAAAATCAATATAATTTCAAAAACGTACAGCGCAGATGTAATGATTTTATTGAACAAGAAAAAAAAGGTTAATCTATATTATTACCTGTATAGAGATTCAGTCCAGCTATTCCCTTTTAGATCATTGTACTTACTACCGTTTGAGCTAATTCGAAAATTCACTGATGTGCCGTCACAAATCGGTGTATACATACGTAGGATGATGATGATACGATTAATTTCATTAGCAGCAAAAAATTACTGCACACACGATTCTGTATCGGCGTCACATTCAGTATACATTCTTATAGAATAACCCATAAGAAAACAGTTTCTAGAAATCGATATAGATGTCCAACAACCACTATGTATTTCTTGTATTTCTTCTTTAGTTTGGTTCGACTCCGTGCTGGAATAATGGCGCTTATCGCTGTTAGCTATACCACTACGGTTATACGTTAGCGATCGTGTACAGAATTATACATATAAAACAAATATGCATCGAGAACTTACGGCGAGCAATACAGATGGCGCAGACAAACTGACTATAAATTCGAACACGTGCTCGCTTAGATAAAGCTACATTTGTATACACAGAGCGAATAGATCTAATAAAAATAATTATTGGTCTAACAAAAAAAAAAAAATCAGGAAACGCATAAAATTAGTTATACATATATTAACAGCATTATTGCAGCACTTTAAGATGGTTTCATAGGAACTAATGTAAATCAAATGAAACACTAAATTCAGGCTATACAACAGTCCTAAATGACCATGTATTTTCTGTATGATTACTCTAAGTTCTAGAACAAAAAAATTATATCATGAATCATGCGTACGCACGTAATATGTAAGTACAAGTATTATGTATTAGCTTTTTCAACGAAAAAGTGTATTGGCCTTAAATTAACCTTGTGGAAACAGTCAGCCATCGACTGTCCTTAATTCTGGGCGATTCGAGCAATCAGTTTAGGATTTTACAGATGAAATAACGTGTTGCAACTAGACTGTCCTTGTTCCATATTAATAGTCAATATATAAAGTAGGTACCAGACCGCTATATTGTTACTGACAAAAACGTAAGCACGCGTGCCGTTGTTAATTTAGGCCATAGAAAAATTAGCGTGCTGTGTTCGTACGCCACTAAACTCTGTATCTACGTTACAGTAATTGGCTGAATGTCAAATCTTTCGGTTTCACGTAATACACATTATTATCTAAGATACCTAGTCCTACAATGCGTGTCACGTGAACTGCACAAGACTCCTTGCCATCTAAGGGAATCTCAGCTAGCTGATCCGTTAATTAATAATTAATTAAACGAATGGACTAATTAACATAAGAACATAGATATATAGATCCTCCCACAGGTGTGTCCACTCTGAAACACATAGAGTTGCCGTACGTAAAGTTCCAGCAATAACCAGCAAGGTCGCCACTTATCGTCTCTTAATGACGTGTCAACGACAATTATGTTAATTAAAGTGGAATCAAGTCGAATATTTCTCGTATTGTCGAGATTCTCTGTATAACGTATGTTATAAATATATACGTTATGCAGAAATAGGTAGGTGCTGATTTCGACGAGATTTACGTCATCGGACCTTTTTGTACGCGTTTTATCTATATACGTATACTTATATGCACTTAGACGCGATTATGCTGAACCGTCATTATCCATCTACTTGCAACATGATATATATGTGGTGGGACGCCATTTTGAAATTCCACCGTTATCTCCCTCAATTAAACGATTAAGGCCTGATGATTGCGCGAGGAGAAGAAATTAACGAGCCGACTCCATGAGATACTCGATTCAATTGATCTATTGGCAATAACATTCGATCAGGTATAATTGAATATTAATATCAAGAAATACGATTGTCGGTTTTGCAATTATTACTTCAAGTTTTATGTCATACTGATCTTTAGTAATTAAACATACCGTAATACAGTATAAATACTTATCAACCGATAATTTAATTAATACAAATATCTTTTTTCATAGATCTACTGAAAATAATTATTACTTGATAATTAATCAAAATCATTAATCCAGGAGTATCGAATGAGTACGGTGACACCTGCTTGACGACATCCTGCAAAGCTGTAGACTGCGAGTTTTATCCTGCTGATTTTACATATCATTGATAAGAACTCATTTATCTGGACTGACAAGATTCCTAGCATACTGGATACATGATACCTAGGCAATTTATCCTGATTTCATTCTCATTTGTCATAAACGAATATATATATATATATATATATATGTACACACACATACGTTTATGTATACAAACACGCATTCATGCCATAGACTCATTAATGTAGTAAGGTACGTACTCATATAGGATATACCGTATGTAGCATTAGCATTGCCCTTATTCGAAGCCTGACAGTTTGTTAATATTATTGAAATATATGTATTACGAATTGGAACGTGAAGGGAAACAAGACTCTCACCATGTGTGCAGATGTTGTATGTTCTCCAAGCCAAAATCAAGGTCTCCTGTAATGCGTTATTTTATTGCTTTCACGCTTACTTGGCGTAAGTTAATATATGCCAGTATGATGTATATGCGTATATATATATACGTTATATATATATGTGTGTAATAGTATTATGATAAATATCTGGATGCCAACAATCAAACTATGTCATTATTTGTGAATTGTATAATTTAATATAGTATAATCATGTTAAACGTACATTTCGGGGATCGGGCACATTAACATACCACATGGAAGTTAAGATTTTTAAAAAACTGAACCGAAACTAACCAAATAAACTACTAAACACATCCATTCAAATTAGAATTGAAATAATTTAAAAAATTCAGTGTGGACGTAGCTTTAGTGTTTTCAAAGTGCACGTTAAATATTTAGAGGTTCAGTTAGATTTTTTTTAAGTCTGAAATATACGTTCACTGGAAAATTTGTTACTAAACAATATTTTGAGTATGGGTATATGTATATGCATATGTATCTGCGTATATACATATATACGTAAATATATGGCGCAATGAATGATTAAAATGAATGATAGTGTAACGTATATCGAAATCAAAAAGATTATCTATGTGAATTTATGCTATTGGATTATAACAGGAATTATATTGCGATTGCAGTGATTATGAGGTTGTAGATACAGTGGTAATTGTTGCACTACCGGCTCCTGGTTGCAGGTGCAGTTAGAACAAAGAGATCGTGGTTTGGTACGATGATTAATCGATCCGCGAACAGGATTCATTCAGCATCTTGTTTCAGTAATACCGTATCGATTTGCATTTTTACAAGGAAAATTTATATAATTCAATTTAATTAATTTTTTTTTCTTATCACAAATATGCAAAGATCCGTTGGCGACTAGCGGAAGATTCTCCAAAGTGTACAGCAGTACTGAATCTGAATGAGTCAGATTCTAGGAATCGATATTATTGTGACAGTACACGTACGCTAATTGATAAGTGCATCCAGTATGCAATTACGATCAATAAAGGTCATCAAATATCCGATGATCTAAGAGTAACCGGGTAGGTATGCCTGTATTCATTTTTTTTTTCTATTCCGTGTAATAGACAGCTACTTAATTGGTTTACATCACAGACTATTCCTTCGAGACTATTTTCCTATTCTTTTGCCTTCTACGTTTGTTCGGAACAAACAATATTATTCTTAGTTTATCGTTATCCAAATTTGCAGTATTGATTTTATCATTTAAAAAAATAGGTTACCCTAGTAGCCCCTTTGACCGTCCGTAAAAATTGTAATTTCGAAAACTGTTTAATAGCGTCGAAAATGATTTGTACGAGATCAAGGATTACGCGATCTAGTCATTAACAGATAAGTCAATATTTTCACAAGTTTCGTCAAATGAAATCGAGGATAATAAATGTACAGGATATACATTCCCTGGTTACCCTGGCGCGGATGTAGGCGTGGAGTGCGAGTCAAGGCCGTGTGTTCTAGAAAGCCGCCATCTTTTTATTTTGCGGTGGTGACTGTCAATTGCTATGCGATCGTTATCCAAGAGTCCAATTTTTCAAAAAAAATCCACCCAATCGTATTGGCATTGATCTGGATTGTAGTGTTACAGAATTTTTGATTTCGATTGAACGTTTACGATCGTTAAAAAAATAAAACGTAAAAACCATAGATTTCATGCGATACGCTAATCAGGATTGCCAATTTCGTCCGATAAAAATCTACTCTTAATTCTGAATAGGACTCTGTGTCCTATGAAGTATGAATTTACATGCTCGTCCTGTTACCCATCGGTGCTGCTTTTATTGTCTCATTCGGAAAAGGTCACGACTAGGAATCCATAGAGGAATGTAAAAAACCTTCGGACCTTTTGAACGTAATAGATTATTAGCCATCTTGGTGCATAATAATAGGACGTTATTCTCTCAGTGCGTTACGTAATTGTGACCATAAACTCAGCACTGTATATACATACAATTATGCATGTCCTACGTGACGAATAATGTCCGCGAAAACTCTCACGAGACTCAAGGTCCCAATCTAGCAGTTATTAGGTTCTATGTACATACTTACCCGCAGTATATCCATTGTGGTTCTCTCTTATCCTCGAATACCCATTACACCGTAAAAGTTTAATAGAATTCGAGAGCAGGCTTTTAAGTCATGATTTTACGATATATCACAGTAATACAATTATAATAATTCGGTTGATTATTTTTACCGACATACTGTATAGCCTAATCATTTAACTTACCGAAACGGAGCCAGCACTTATGAATGAGTCTATGACTTCATTATTTAATAAATAAATAAACTTAATTAATCAAATGTCTCACTTTCAAATATAACCATAAAAATTATAGTTTCTATCTGATAATAAATTGATAAATTTTTTTAATAGCACAGTAAAATTCTACATCTCGATGGCTTTTTGTGGAAATAAATAATGTTTAAAGTAAACAATACATCGGCAATAATTTCATAAGAATTAAACGATTGATGATAAGCATCTGATTATGAATTTATCACTGTACTATCTTGCTTGGAAATCAGAAAAAGTCTAGAATCATAATAACAATTACGTAACTTCAGGTATCCATGGTTACCTGATTCGGTTAGAAGACGAAGAAAAGAAATAATGAATTGCGATCACGGGAAGCCAGCGTGTCCAGTCATGGAGCGATGTCCTGTATCCGTTATGTTTCGCTATGATAAGAGGGATCCTGTTCGAAGGTAAAAACGTCCCCAAAACAACCTCATTGCAAAGTCACGTAAAGATATACGAAGTATCATAGCAGATTTTTCGTTTATAAAAACATGATGTCATGATTAATCAATCGAGGCGTAACAAAATAAATACGTTTTTTCCGTACATAATTCAATGTGAACCAAAGACGTGTTCGACGACGTCAATTACTCCGTGACGTTAGACTTGCGTACCGATATCAGAAAACGACATAGAAGACTCAAACGGTTCGTACGATTGGAAAAAATGGATTTTTTTCCTAATCGACTATAAAAAAAAAATCTAGTCGCTCCTCATTGACTTGCGTAACGAGTCTTTTTTTTTGCTGAACTCGTACAGTGTGAAATGTTTGAACCTGACTTAAAGGGGTCGGGGTCGTATATATACCGCGTGCAGTTTCACTTATGTGTTCTGAACATGCTTAGATAACGTTATAGGTAGACACTGCACTTATACGCTGTTGTACTATTTATGTTGTATCTACAGGGGACAGGCGGTTGGCATCGGTAAGACTCTGTCTTGTCGGATTTTATGCGAATCGGTGTCTTGGCCAAAGGCCAATGGCGTTACTTGTTGGAAAACGAAAGTAGAGTCCTGTACAAAAGCGATTGACAACGCACATGCTCGTAAGATATATAGCGTTTGTGTGAGCTTTGTGCAGTGTACTTTTAACATATACTTTTGTACTTGTACTTGATTGTACTTTTACATTCTTCGTACTTGTTATACTTTTAACGTATACTTTTTCTTTTACGTATGCAAGTCCATTTAAAGGGTCTCCCCTTTGACTTCTCACTGAGGTCGTTAAGCGGAACGATAAGATCGAAGAACTGAGAGCAGCAATCTGCACTTGGAGACCATTTATAGCGATGCATTCTTCGTGTCTTCTTATACATATAGATATATCACACAATTAATTAATAGCTCGAGTAGTATAAAAATCTTATATATGTCCTTGGCTTAATTAACTTCAATTCCCGGATACTTATCGAAACAGATCTTTGCCAATTAACTATTTCCATTGTTACACTTATTTTTACGAAGATTAAGTATATTTGTGAATATTTTGTCTTTTTTAATCGATCCATTTGATATGAGACCAGTTATTGAATATGTCAGATAGTATCGCTAATCAGTAGGGGCTGACGAGTGATTTGGCTACTTTATCTATGTAATTATTACATATAGATAAATGAATAGAAAGGCCAAGAGAATTTCGACGCTATTTTCTTTTGGATTAACATGATCATTATTTTACCAAGAATTAATACATAAATCATAGATTCGATGCTGTCATAGAGCATGATTATTAGTATTTCTGTCACTTAAAGCTAAGGAGACTGATTAAGAGAATGCATTGAAATTTTATTAAAGCAGTTGGATCGTTAATAATTAATCTGTATTCGATTCTTCTTCTGAAATAGTTGAGAATAATTTATCTGTAATAAATATATCATTAATGCAAAGCTATTTTTATTGGTCCTTTTACATGGAATAGCATCTATTTTATACATATACTGGTGCACTAATCGCTATTGATACGTAAAGGACTTGGATCCAGGCGACGTGATGCAAAACGGTACGTACTGTGTATTGCATCAGCTTAACAGTTAAATGCAAAATACTGCAATTATTTTTCTAAAGTTCTAGCCACTTAATGGCTTCCTTATTGTATGGAAGTCGGATAATTGCAACGTTAGAACAGAATTTTTCGAATGCCTACAGAGTCAAGTTTCCACGGAGGGTGACGACTTTATTGCCTGTAACGTAGCATTGTAAATGGATATAATGGTAAACTTTCAAAAAGATTTCTCGCCTTATAATTTACCTTCGATGAACGATACTAAAATGTAGCGAGTAATTACAAAATGTATTTTTCTTTGATCTTAATTAAACGATAAAGTACATTGGCGAGAGGATATATAAACGCTGTTTCGTATTTATTTAAAAAATGTATGGCTGGGATGTCTAAAGATCGTTACACTAAATGGTGTTGCTAAAAAAAAAATTTCGTGCACCAAGAACTAATGGAAATTTATTTAGTCACCAGAGTAAACGGTATTCACACAAGTGGAAATCCGTGACGTTAAGTTATTGAGCGTAAAATAGCGAATAATAGTTCACATTGCTAACTTCATCCAAGTGAACTTATTTGTCCGAGATCATTGGAGTACGGTTTCTTGTATATCAACAATAATATCGTCGAGAAACCTTCGAGTTGCATAACGACTCGGTTTATTAGTTACTTGATTACGAGTAAAAGTGCAAGGCCAAGGCCTAATCGGAAGTCTGCTACCTGCTGATGAGATACTTTTCACTTTGACGTCTTTTTATGGATATTTATGAAAAAGCTTCATCCGTGTACATATTTTGGATTGCGTATTACGTCATGCGTATGTAAGTACATGTATAACATATAATGCAATTTTTTTATTGAAGATATTCTTACGAAGATTACGTTATTTCGAAATTAAATCCGGGATCTGGTAAATGATACAGCAAAAATGTCCATTATTCCCGGTTTCGAGTCGGCACGTGCAAAAAAAATTAAACAATTAAATATCTTATGCTTATGTTTAAAATATTGGGTGAAACGCTTATTCGATCAGCGTAAAATTTCCCCCAAAAAATTATTCGGATGTTGATGGAACGGTTGAATTTTCAAATTTCAAGAACTTGCAACTTGAACGTTCTTTATCTGCAAAATTAATTTTTTTTGGATAGGCGAAGATACTTTCGCATGCTTCGATAAGCAGTCAACTAACGGCAAACCTGCTTGCTTCAATATTTTTTGTAAATTTGTGAATGTCAGTTGAAAATTTTTAAACAAGGCCAGTCATCGATTGCTTTTTCATCTTATAATCGATAAGATGGTCGACAACCTTGGAGTTACATAATGACTCAGTTTATTGGTTCCTTAATCATGGATTTATTTGCACAAACAAAAAATCAATAACAAATAAAAACAAACAAATACTCGTAAAAAAATCCATAGATCAGTCTACACAAAGTGGTCCACTATGAACCGAATACCTCAATATTTCCTTATGTTGTGAAATTACAAAAAAAAAAAACGTTCAAGACACAATTTGCAAAATATCACATGACAAACACGATGCAAAATATATTTACAAATTCATTTTCTCCAGAGTTATCAATAGCATCGATATTCACAATCAAGGGATATATTTAAATGTATAATACCAATACTCAATACCCAAGAACGTGTAATTTCATACAGTATATAAATCAAAAATATATATTTAATAGAAAATGACAAGTTTCGTATAAACACAAATATAGAAATTATTCCCTAGTTAATTCGTGGCCAAGGAGAACTGTATTTACTAATCCTATTGGCCATCCTGACTCATCCAGTATTTACATACCTCCTATTTTAGCCAACGCACAGCAGTACTCGTTACAATGTTAAGAAATTAAATTCGGATGCTGTGTGTTCGTAATTCTATTCAGTGTGCAGCGAGTACGAAAATGATAATAATTTTGGGAACTGCCCTGAGCGTCGGAGTCGTCGCAGCTTGTACAGTGCCTTGGTTTTATTGGAATAAATCAAGAAGGAGGAGCAGTGAGTAGATTTAATTAAATTCTTATAAGATCGTTAAAAATTAATTTACCGAAAAGTAAGACATTGTACTTAACCGAAGATAATTTAAAATCACAGAGTTCAGGGGCACTGTCATAAGGTTGTTTGTCATTGCGTAATACGTATAATGAACTGCCCAGCTATTATACGAAGTCAGACTGCCTGTTTTTGTTCGTGAGAATTTACATAATTCCCAATTGGTCGAAGCACTGAACTCTGTGAGTACTATGAGGTGGAAAAAAATTGTTTTATTCTTTTTTAATAGATAATGAACATTCTGCTGGATCGGAAAATGGACAGGAACGTGGATCGGTAAATTCATCGATTCCTGAAAGAATTGACGCTCGACGCTTATCTGGATCAGCAGACTCTAATCAATCGTCTCAAATAGAAATCAAGATCAGCGGTATCAGTCGTGAACAATTTTTAAGAAACCTGATGCCATCTGAAGCAACGCAGGAAAACGAGGCTTTGCGCTACGCGGAGGTACCAGAAAATAGAGCAATTTCCGTACCGGAAATTGCATCAGTTCAGACAACGCAATCTACAATGGGAAGACATACTGTATCTGAAGGTTCTGAAATTAAACAAGATATTCAAAATACAGATAATTCGTGTAAATCGCCGATTAAAATAATGCAATGCCAAACAAATATGGATGATCAACCAGGTCCGTCGTCTTCCGGTTTGCACAAAACCTCCCAAGCGGAAGTGACGAGATCATTGGACTTACCGAAGGAACGATTGATCGAGCCAACGAAAAGTACAGCCTCCCAGTACCAAACGGCTCCATCATTCGTTAATGCGGTCAATGAATCCATGCGAAGTGATACAGGGACTTCTGGCACGACGAAGAGCACAGACAGGAAATACTTATCAAATATATCGAACAAATTGAAAACTATGTGGATTAACGTCAAGCGAAAGAGATCATCAGACAGATCGTTGGAAATGGAACCTGGTAATCAAGAAAATTTAGAAAACAGTCATCCAACCAGTCATTCAACGTTACTGGAAAAGAGTAAAGAAGAGTCCCAAAAACTTCAGAACGAAGTCTTGCGTGGAGTTGCTGCAATCTTAGCGCGTAGTCGAGAGCGTCTTGACGATGATTATAATGAACCTACAATGATTATCAAGATAAGTGGACTGGATCGTGGGGCTTTACATGATTTTGTGAATAACACAAACTTTGGAAATCGCCATGCATCCTCTTGTAAATCCGAGCAATCTAACCTGTCCTTAAACTTAGAGATGGATGAGTGGGAATCGGATAGTATTGATGAAGACAATGATAATCATTCCAGAAATGACTATCCTGAAACTGATACACCGACAGTTGATAAGCGTTCTAGAGTTCGTTATCACAGTAGTTTACCTATAAAAGTCAAAAGGAATCATTCAAACAGTCTGATGTCTTTTCGACCACCGAAAAGAATGACTAAAACTTTGGAATCATCGAGATTAAATTTAAGCGACGGAGAAGATCGATTGAATATGACAATTAATGAGAATGACGATTCTGCTATTAATGGATATTCATCGATCGATCCATCCTCAAGAACATCTTATATGTCATTACCTAATACAATAAATGAAAATACATCCGACGACTGTAATAAATTACCGCAAGCACGTAAAGACAGTAGAGGAGACTTTTTGGAATCAGTCAGTAAAGTAATGGATCGTTTATCAAAATGGTGATTACAATATTTTATAACTGATCGATCGATAATAACGATCAACCGCGATCATCATAACACACCTTATAAGCTCTATAAACGAAATTCCAATAAGGGTTTAGTGATTAAATCATATCCTTTATTAACTACCAGATCCCTTATTTTACTATACGTTAGTACCGTTATTTAAAATAAAGAGTACGACTATTTTAAGTATTTGAGTAATTGAGTATATAAAATAAAAAGTTTCTAATTGTGTACATATATACATTTGTAATACAAAAATTAATTATATATTAATCGCAGAAATAATCAATTTGATCAACTTTGATTTTAACACTGTCTAACACGCAATAAATTATTTACAATATAAATATATGAGAACTTTTAATGCTTGAAACGAATACTGACTCGATAAAGATATTTTAAAAAATCCACATTCCAGAATTCTTCGAATTTGACTTGTCAGACGAATTTTCACTTCTGTGTTTGTTCCGCACAAACATCACTTGTAAAACCAGTATCCAACGTGTCACATAAAAATTCTCAAATTACCATTTTTCTTCATTGTCCATCAGAGCGTCTGGCATAATTTGCATATTGTACATATTATTCAAATCTATATTTAGATCATAACCCTGGACAAGACATTTTTTGTTCCCATGATACCAGACTCTCACCATGAACTACGACAAATCTTAGTCAACGTGACGTATGAGGAAGAATATAACAATAATATAAAGTGATAACAAGCTAAACGCAAATATCCTTGTGAATATCTCTTGATGCTTTTTATATCGACAAATACTCACGTCAGCATTAGGACCAATACACGAGATGAATACAAATATAGATCATCGATTAAGATCATAATGCCTGTTTCGAAACTCCATTGAATAAATTATCTATATATTTATATTGACCGATCGCAACCTCACTTATGTTTGTTTCGGTACACCCGTAGGAAAAATTCTCATTGCCCATGGTGTCTTGTCAAACGTTATGGTTACCCATTGATATCCATTGATTTACTACACACGGGTAATCAATGAAAATCAATAGAAAATTATTCGTCAACTTTAGCAAAATATTATTGCAAATGCCAATTTTACTAAGGGCTATTGCTAATGTTATTTCATATCGTGTTGTAAGTATCGTTAACAGACATAAAAATGACACAAGGCTAGAATTTAGAACTTCAAAACTTTTTACTATTTCTTGTCCCGTATGTAGTCGGTAGTTAATCAGATTTTGCAACTTATTTTTTCTCACCCTGTATATCATACTAATAAATCATTGGACAGAAAAGAAATTGTTTGATCTGATTTATTAATAGACATACAAGTAGTTTGGGGCGTAACGAATAGCGGACATCAGATTGGGGCTTTTTAAATGATCAAATGCGAGGATCATTAGCAGTAACGTTCACCACATAGCGGACCCTTAGAATTCATTGAACCAAGTCGAAATATTGAAAAACCGCGCGTCAATAATGTGCGATTTTAACACCTAATATAAATGCATGTGTATTTACATGATTAAACGGATGTAGATACTTTTTCCAAATTTTAATATTTGCACGTTATAAATGCTCGTAATTCCGATACGGAAAATACTAAGGATCATCGAATCAAGAACGATCGGGAAGGAAATTATTTCATTTTTGATGTACAGGTAAACTGTTTTTTTTTTTAAAAAAAGTAAATTTCACGGATCTCGATATTTGATAATTATTGTATTGTTAAGACCAGTCGACTGGTTGATTCAATATCGTAGAATACTTTTTTGCATAAATGCAGCTATGAAAAGATACAGAACAATAAAAAAATGTTCTAATTATCGACTGGCACAATAATTATTGGGAATCACAGAAATGTAAATCAGTTTGACGGAACTGATTGTTCTTCGCAAGGTTACATCTTGCACTGACTTATACCTATATATGTATATGTATATATGTATACTGTATAACGTTGAGGCGTTAATCCTTCTGCGGTTTTAATCGTTTGCTTTGCGGTTTTGCCAAACGCGGAAACTCACTGACAAAATATTCAAAGGTTATTTGCGCGTAACAAGGAAGTATAACGAAATTGCTACCGTCACGTATTAGGAATCATCTAAAATCGAAGGATAATTCCAAGAATATTACGTATTGACTTAGAAATTTCCAATATATTATTTTTACATTCTTTATGCATAAATTTAATTAAAAGTAAATCCTGTCATTCCCAGAAATTAACGCTTCTTGTCTCACGGTCATTCTCATGTGACTTTCTCATTTCTTCATTTAGCATCTATTATTATCGATGTTTCCCGAGGACGATTATTTTCTTTGATAAAATCTGATAGGAAAAAAAAATATCAACGAGACGTCTCGCACGTCTTTCTTTATGCACAGTTTATATGTATATGCATGAGGTAGGTCGTTGCCTGACTAGTTTTTGTATGGAGAATCCATAGGCAAGTACCAGGAATTCTTAGTGTTCGGAGTAGTTGGTAAGAATGAAGATTTTCAAGAAATGCTTCAATGACAAGGTTACGGATAAATCTTATAAAAGATAATCTATAAATAATGTTAAAATTTCCCAACATGGATGTTTGGATCGTCTCAGAAGGCAAGGGTAGTTGCGATCATCCAGATTAAAATAAAATGTATAATAAGCCCAGAGGCGTGTTAAATTACTTAAACTTGTAGCTCAATTCGAGATAGCCATTAATATAATAATATAGTTTATATATAAATATTGTGAAAATTTGTATCCTTAGTAATTTCATACTGTGCAATTCAATACATTCTAATCGATCAATATCGAAAATTGAATCACGCAATTATTACATATTTGCAATGTGAAGGTATCTTTATGTTTTTCTAATAGATATAATTTTTTTTCTCGAGTAATTAAAATCTCATAATTCACATATTTATTAATTCGACCGTATTTAGCACCAATACATTAACTCGTTATTGACAATAACAGTCAACTCAATTGTATACATATATATTTTTAATATATCGAAAGAACGCAGGTATTCTTCGATAATTAAAATTACGTAGTATACGTAGAAAAAGATGGAAAAAATGTCATTAATTAACGTAACCAGGGAATTCTTAAGATTCATATCGATACCGCAGGTGGTATCAAAGTAACTGCCAGTGTGAGTCAATGACTAAAGGTACGAAAGATTAAAAAAAAAATGAAAACAAAAGAACGAGTAACTACCAAGGTCTTTCTTGTAATTGTAAGCTCATTAACAAAACTGGCACTCACGTTATCGCGGCACGTCGGTTATTTAGAATTACATATTTTTTGCTGCAGTTGGAATTCACTGAACGTCCCTGCTATTATTTTTCCAATATTCAGACGTTGCGTCCAGTGAATTCTATGACGCAGTATCTTGATCATTGAAATATCGAGGGACGTTCGTTAATCGACAATACCATACTCACGGATCTTGGATATAATTATTATATCCTCATAACATTGTATTGTCCTACATTGCTATTGAAACGGATCAAGATCATCGAGAAATTACTTTGGATAATGATCTGACGTGCCATTAGATACAATTAGTGATCTTAATGCCGGGATAGAATTTATACATTATAATGGTATTATTAATGAGAATAAAATGACATTCTGTTTAATGATTTTAGACAAAATTTATATTTAATGATATTATTATAGTTCGATGACTGTTTTTTATATGGTTGAAATACAAAATCGATCACTCATTTAATAATCGATCTGAGGCCAGTTTACGATATTTATGAGTAAATAAAAATGAATCATTTCCTGGGTCTTTTTTAATGTCAATGGGTACAAGTGTTTCCCAGAAAGTTATTATTACATATTTAGTCGGATGTTGATTGCGTAGAGCGAATCAGGAAAATAAGTGGCTCCTATACTTAACGTTTGTTTTCAAGGACTTCAATCTAGATATTACTCAGTGGTTTGATTTCTTTTTACTTTTTCAAAACACTTTTATGCTTCGCCGCAGTACTTCACGTACATTAAGTGTTAGGAATTGAATGGATGTTACTGGAATCGACACTCGTCGATATTTCATTAGAAACAGATCAACCTATACTTACCTAGTATATAATTTTTCAAATTGAGCTTTTATAATCACCAGTTTTCAATCAATGAATTACTAGATTTTATTGTTCATAATTTTATTTAATTCTGTTTCTATATACTATACTATTTGTCTCATACAGCTATTTAAATCTGAGTTCACGATCAGTGTGAAATTTTTGGAAATTTCTCTTACGAATATCCAGGCTCTTTACACATTCCTAGAAAATGATCTCCAAGGTTCGTCGAACTCGAATAATTTTACGTTAGTGTACTTCAAACAAAAATTCTTAATTTGATACTCTTATCTCAAATTGCTGTCATACCTAAATGCAATCGCTTTGTCTACGTGGAATGTTTATTAGAATGCTTAATAATATACAGATCATCACGAAAGGATATTCCGTGGCCAATCAGGTGCAGGATCACTGAATATACTATAATACACAAGTCAATACGTATATCTATATCTCCCCAATGATTGTTCAAGCTACCCTACGTTCAAAAGATTCGACAGTGTCGCGATCTGATAAATTGGTTACCTTGCCAATTACTGATCCTTTCACCCTCAAGGTGAACTTTAATACTAGACACAATAAAAGTGCCGTTTCATAAGCAATCCTTACGTACTATTATTTTTTAAGTCATCTTTCAACCCTTTCTAAAATACGACAAAAGACTGGACAGTACGTCATACCATCATGACAGTTTTGAATCCATTTCGAATTTCCCGCCAATTTTATATAATGCTCCGTTTCTGAGAAATTTCTTGTCGTCATCTGAAAACCATTCTAGACTGAATGGCTGACTTTGTCCTGCCATGCTACCTTGGAAAGTATCTGGATTGGTTCCAACGTCACTGATCGGATTGAGAAATCTGCTGGTCAACAAGTAACATAAGGGGTTTGACCGAGAACCCTTTTAAGTGCATGCATGTCCACATACGTTTACTAATACTTATTGGAGCTGGGATTCCCTCTTTCATTATGGTCCTAAGATGACGCACGTGCGTCCAACACGTCCTTTATAGTAGGTGTGGGCCTGAGGAGTTTGCGAACCGGTTTAGCCGGAGGCAAGTGACGGGCCCCTTGCAGGCCTTGGGGCTTCATGTTTATCGTCCGATCTTGACCCTCTGTACTAAGAAACCTGTTCAAGAGTAGTTCACTTCGATTGACCCCCAAAATCGTTACCTTGATAAGAGTATTTCTTTCATGAGGAACGCAGACTCATTAGAAGTATCTAATTAAATAGATACGACGACATAGAACTGCAGTATCAGTCGTTGCAGTTATCAGATTCGGCCTACTGCCCATTGAGGTATCAGCAACCCAACCCGACCTCTGGCCGAATGCGTTTTGTCGCAATCAGATAAGGCTTTGACGACATGAAAATCAGGTATATCTGATTCATTTCGGATTAGGGCTTGCACGATTCTCAAAATAAGACGCATCCTGACGTTTCCCTATCACGTCCTAGTTGAATATGTGACGAGGCAAATATTTTATAAGGTAAATACTGTAGGAATTTCTATTTGGATTTATTCAATCAGGGTCCACACTGATTTTCCGTGGCTCTCTTATTACACTTTCATATTTCAATGATATCCATCGTGTCTGTATTTCGATTTCAGACTATTAAAAACAATCAGTCATCGATTTCTAGGTAAATTATCAGCTGACCATTTTCAGTTTCTCTTCGGGAAACGACGTTACGCCCTGGAATATCATTAATGTTTACTTGGAATCCTCAACTTCTTTTCAGTCCGAACTGAAACAGTTTTTACGTGTCTTCTACTGGGAATAACCAGAAAGGAAGTATCCTTAGCAAGTTTCTGCCAACGTCAGATGAATTCCTGTAATCATTACGTTTTCCTTATCATCTTCAGGCTTATATTACCTATCCTAACATCATCTCCGTGGGGACATCCCCTTATGACTTATAACGTTAAAGAGACCCTTGAATCCGAGACTGATGTCGTTGCCCGATTATACATATACATAAAACGCCGTGTCTATTGTTCTACACTTGCATTGCTTAAACACAGTAGATATATTGTAGACTATCTTGTTGTAAACTTTTAATGACACGCTCCCATATGCAATTAATTTAATGAGCTTACGTTATCAGTACATCGATGAAAAATACTGATTTATATCGCTCGTATGACCCGGTTATCGTTAATTACCTTAGTGTCGAAGCGCACCAAGAATGCACCGTTGTTCTCGCTGCTGTATGCATTTGGCAAGGAAACGTCATTACAACGTTGCAAATGAAAACTACTTAACGAGTTTCGCCGTAATTATTTTTCCTTCCTTCCACTGGTCCGTGACGCGCTGTTTGTCGATAAATTTTACAGTTTTACGTCCTGCGTGACATTTATGGAAAATCTCGAGCTATTGTTAACTACTAATTCAAGCTTGCGATTACGGACGCTTAGCATTTATCTTGCTGGACTTTCACGCAACTTCCACAACTAATTAAAACTAGACGATAATATTTTATCAATGAGCAATAACGATTCGGTACCAGATACTACTACTACGGTCACTCTGTATATCGGTTATTATTCCCGTAGCGGGGATATTTTTAAATCGTTGTAAAAGTCCATATATTGACTTTAAATCCTATACGGAAAAGTAACTGCGAAACGCTAGATTTGCTCCGACCTGCTGGTACTCCCAAGAGCAAAATCTGCGGATCACAAAGGGTTATAGTACTGCCAATACTTGAAAGAAATTTAAAAAAAATATATATCAAATTTTTTAGTAATGCATCTACATGGCGGTATGTTTAAATATATTAATTAAAAAAAATATATATATATTTCTTGGATAAACGTCTTGGAAAAATTCTCTGTGAACGTTAAATAATTGTTTTTAATAATATTTTGTATTCCAATATAAATTTTGCGTTTTCTAAATAATTATAATTATTAATTGCTAATTAGTTCCTCAGTGTCTTTGTTACAGCGTGGCTGATGCAAGGCCGTCTGGCATACATCAACCGCGTGTCTAGTTATATCACAGTCTGTCAGCGGCTATGTATATCATTTAATATATTTTGTCCTGGCATATGTCATTTCTCGTATCACTTCCACAGTGGTGTCATTCCACCATCGCATTACAATGACTTTTATCTCGCGATTGAACAGACGATAATCAGCCACTGTTGCTTGCAAGGAAACCGAGAAACGGTACGATGTGAAAAATTGATAATGACAAGTCAACGGATGTTGACATAATCAATGATCGACAGATACAGATCCCATTCGAATCAATGTCACGAGTAATACTTACATTATTACTCAGATGAAATCACGAGTCAAAAATAGAACAATGCAATCTGCAATTTTTTAATTGACTGAATTTTTTTTAAAACCATCCTAACGACAACGCTATCAGTAAAGGATTCGAAAAATTTGGAATCCAAATAAGAGAATAATATTATATCCAGAAGTGCTGAACCTGAAAGTGGATACTTATCCAGAAGAAGTGGTTTCGGTCACGAAGTGAAAATCCAGCTTCTCTGATCCGTATGAAATATGTGATCGCTCGGATTGCCGACCGTAAAACGCGGACGCATTCCCGGAGGATCAAGTCGTATTATCGCGGGATCACGAAATAGTCTTGGAGAAATGTATCACGGTAGTGTGAGATCTCAACTTGACTTTATCTTTTCCCCTTTCTTGGTGAAAACGTATGTTTCTATTCTGCGTGGATAAAATAAAAAAAATAAATAAAAAACAATTGTGTGACCTTGAAAGCTATGAAAACTTGATAATCGATTACAGTAACATTGTACAATTTAACTGAGTCTGAATATCACATCCAGAGATTGTTAGACTAAATACCTTTTTTTTTTTACGTGAAACGAAGGCGATCAACATGTTACTTCGTACCTGCAGTATTCTCTTGTATTAATATTCATTAATCTACGTAGATTACGTCAATTTGTTTTTAAGGTAAACCTGCATTAGGAATATCGTTATAAGCGAATTTCTATCAAGTCTACATAAAACAGGCGAGAATCTTTCTTTCTAACGAAATTACTCATTCCTTCGATACTATTCATAAGCAGTTACTAAATCGTCGTATACAAAATATTTATTGCACGTGTTATATCAATGGTACATACAATCGTGATCAACAAACGATGATTTTATGTAAGAACCTGTCGATCGTAGTAAATGTCAGAAGTAATTAAAAAAACTAATTACGCAATGCAAATATGTGTAATTTTTACATGCATACACTGCACAGCGGATATAGACGCATAGTGAATATAGGCTCGCGTAGGTAACATATCAGAAGATTGAAAAATTAAAGGAAGAATTGTATGGCATTATCATGTTTTTATACTTTCACACTCGCGAATGGGATGAGGGTGTGGCGACACGCTGAAAAGAAACAAAAAAAAAAGATCACTGCTATTCCAAGGTGTTGCAGAGGGAAAAAAACTGGAAACTCCTAGAACGCTCCTGCCCGTCAGAATTTCCATATTTTCCACGACGCAAGTCGTAATGCATTTCCTCCTGCATGATAAAATCATTGCTGCATCAACTCTTTATCTAGATACGTTATAATGCACTGTCGAACGTAAACAGTACTTAAAGTTATTATTAACTCGTTACTATTTTTAATATGGCAACAGTTCGTGACAATAGCCAAGAGTCAATTAAATAATATAAAAATCAAGTGAACTTTCAAATTGATTTTATCAAGAGCTGCAGTACCGCCCTAGATCTTGAATTAAAACTAAATCCATTTTAATAACCTTAATATTAATTACGACAAGCGAGCAAAACTTTTTCTAATTAGCAACTCTTAGATCATTGCACTGATTTTATTATTTATTGCTTCCCGTGCGATTTCCAAGCTATTACTGAACTCTGGAAGATTGTTATCAAGGTCACTCCCGAGGTATGACTGTAGAAGCTAATTATCGTCTGATTAATTTGTCATAGATTTTCAATTCGAATTACTTAAAGAGGAAGTGACAATAGGTAGCAGGTTCCGGTGCTTCAAAAGACAGACGGTTCTTTGACCCAAGATACTATCTAACCGCAAGGCCTTCTGGTTGTCTCGAACTGCCGACTTCACTGCCGCAATTCCTTTGACTACGTTCCCGAAGTCTTATAGTACCAGTTTGAGTGCAGATATAGATAGGTAAGTAGATATCTGAGCACCTACGTGCCTGCGAGTGAGATATGGGAGCCAGTTAACCAGAAGAAAGTAATACGTAAGTGCGTGGTGCGCACGATCTTCGGTAGCCAATGTGAAGGTCCCAGGTTGAAGGTTGAAAACTAGTATTACACCTTTCATTCTGATAGCCACAATGCGGATACCTGTGTCTTTTTCTCATCAAATGATTGACAAATTTATTGTTTCTTCCTCTTATTTCGCACTGGGAATCTTCCGTATGTTAACGACGAATATCCCTTTTTCCTTTCAGTATTACGAAACCGACACGTAACCATATATAATTTTGTATCGGACTGTCTTCCTACTCCATACGGATTCTACATCGTTTCGCAAGTGAAATAAATGGCCACGGGAATCAGAGATTGCTACTTATATTATAACGGGACACGTTACTAACAAAATCATGCGGACTACGTTGACCGGTGCGAGGTGAAAATAACCGCAGTTTTACAGCGAAAGATGCAATCTCGTTACCTCGTGACTTATCCAGACTTCCCCGCGACTATAGTTTCTCAAAGTTTATTTCTTTCCTCGTACTCCGTACAAGTTTTTGTACCGGTCACTAACAAAATACACGTTCCCAGAGACATTGAACGAATTCGAAGTTGCTTGATTAGCGGGGTTCGCCAATGATTGCGCAACGTAGGAAATTTTAATATTGCTCGATCGATTCACGCTCGCTGATTCTCGCTTGTGACCTTCCCAATTATCAAAATCATTTCTCGGCTGTCATTAACGAATTGGCGTGCCTTCGCGTCACGGTTTCAATTCTATAAATAATCATTACATTTGGCCCCCATATTAATAACAACTCTCGTTATCAATCGTCGAGTTCTTTGTTTCCCTTTTATCCAGCGTTCATACCCATTTGCAGTTTTCTTCTTACGAATAATTCAATTATACTCAACGTGTCGTCCAATTAGTGCACTATTCGAACGTCCTTAGCCCGTTTCCTATATATATGTATCGGCAGAACCTTCAGAACGTTCCAGCCGTTGCTCACGCACGTATCACGTAGGTCATATGTAGTACAAGTCCGCAAATACGTTCGCCATATCCACCTAGGCCAAATAGCAATTAAATGATTAATCTTCGAAGTGCCATGGATTGCTGTAACGTGGCTAATAATTAATAAGAAAAGATTCGCATCGGCTTTTCGTCACATCCGCGGATTTCTATGCACCAAATTGAACACATATATAGTTATATTGTTACATGGTATATGCATATATGTATATATACAATACAAAGATTTCACTGTGCCATGGACAGAGCTCAATTAAACAGAGCATGACTTTGTTTTTGCAAGACTAAAGAAAGGAATGCATTATTATTAATTATCGATGATTATAATAATAATAATCGACGATGGTGGTGCATTTTTGTTTATTGGGATATCCACAAAATCGGTCATACGCGATAGCATGATTTTGTAAAAATGTATGTCATGAAAAAATAACTGTTCAGGTTCCCAAAATCGGTATTGTCAATTTATAATTATTAATCATCGCTTTCGTTTCACTTTGTCGATTACTGCTTTGCTCATAGGTCAATTATCAAAAGAAGCGACAACGATGAATTCTGTAGGACTTGGATCATGCTTTGCATTCTACGTAATTATTTGCCTGTAACGGTACCTTTAGCCATACTCTCTTGACAAAACACAGAGCACCGATTATTATAGATGGAAATGATTAATTATACCGTTAGTGAATCGGCGTAGTAAAAAAAATTTCAGAAGCCAATTGACTTTTATTTTATACGAAGATACTTGAATCGGCAGCACGTATTAATACGTAGTAACTAGTTTTGAGATAGAGAATGTGAGTAGAAAAGTATGGTAAAAAAAAATGTCTAAATCAAAGCTAACAAATCAAAATTTGTTTAACATCCGTGTCCAGCATTTGAACTATTTTATATAATTTTATATCACGTCAGTTTATCTTAGTAAAAAAAATGTTATTGAGAACAAAGCTAAATATTGGAAAATAAGGTAAAAAGCGGAAAATCACTCAGTATGACACATATCATTCACGGTCTTTTAAGTCGTAAGTATTAATGGAAAGAAAAATCATGACTTCTCTTGTAATATATTGAACGCAGTATATCATCCTACTTTGCAGACAGTTCAATGACACAGAATAAGAATAATGTTTAAAATCATCATGAGAAATATATTCTGAAAAAATGCATTCCTCATTGAAGGGTTGATACATCATTAAGCCTCTACTCTCTTGGGAGCTAATGAGGTCATCCTTGACAAACTCACAGGTATTATAACTTCCATAAATATTACTTTCCTTATTCCCATAAACGGTACGTGTCTTTTATCACACGAAGATTGATACACGAGGAATGCATAATGATCAGACGTATCCTTGATGAGGAAATGGAGGAATTGAAGATTCGCACATGGGGAGTTTGCAAAACGGCATAAGGAAAATCACCCGGGGAACGTTAAAGGAAACGGAATGACAACAGGATACAACGAAGAAATGCCAATTGGACATTAACAGGAAAATTATTGAGCTTGACTCAATGACGTAGTAGCCTACGTCGTATAAACCGGTATATCTACGTTTGCTATTTGGACGTAAAAAGTATTGACGTAACTTGCCTATCGTAGGTGTCAGTTAAAACAACCCTTTCAAAGCGAATAATGATTACAAGGAATTAGGACGTATAGCAGGTAATGCATCGCTGACGTATTCGTCCGAGTATTTTAATAGCAACTTATGTACCATATAATGTTTTTGTTTCGTACTATACTTTGCAATGTAAAGTACTCTTTTAGCAGACCGGTACTGCCAGAGTAAGCAGGTAGAGTCTCATTTCATTAAATTCTATTTGTACGCAAATAAAACCTTTGGTAAAATCTTAAAAAGAAAGATTAATATCCGTTTCAATGGAATCGAAAAAAATTATATAATTATAGATAAGTACCGGATTGAACAGTACACCAAGTGCCAATAATCTTTGCCCTAAGGCAGAGACTCGAATTCAAAGCAGAATAATTAAGTACGAGATCATCATTATTCAGCGTGATTGGCTGGTCGTAGCCAGAATCATTGGTGGCGAATGTAGCCAATAGAAGTGAGAAAGTAATTTTCAAAATAAATTGAGGACGGGATCGAAACGTGTTTAAAAATGACAAGTAATAATGAAAAAAACTAACTGGGGTGTCTAGTATCACAATTTTAACCTGATTCAACTAAACGTAAGATTAGTTGAGTCCAACTCCGACTGAATGGTACTTGCACAAATTTTCCAAATTTTTGTAGTATTGTTATCTTTATGGTTCTCACAACAGATATTGGGTACAAAATACTTTCAGGACTGGTCTCAAAGGATACAAAGTTTTTGAGAACTTGACAATGTATAGCAGAGCTAGTGTCCCACAATTCCTTAGACATATTTGACTCGATCTGTATAGACGTAAACACGTTTAATTTAACCTGCTCGTAGACACGTGAAACGTGTTAAATTTTCGCTTCGCCAAAATCTTCCTTGACGCAACGATTGTGAGAGTTTTTGCGAAAGCTATCCCGGCACTCCGATGATGAGTATGGAGAGTTCAGTTCGTTTTTCTCGATCTTATTTTCTTGTGCATAAAAGAACAAAGAAACTACCGCCTCGCTGTTCTTTTTTTTTTTTTTTTCTTATGGAAAGAGCCAGGCCACCACGTGTTCCGGGCGTGAACGTTCTTATGAAGGCAACTATGACGGGGTTTACGTAGACACACTGGAAGCAGCATCAAAATTCATAATACGAATAGAACACTCACACAGAGACGTGTGTACCGTGATCAAGTGATCTATAGCTATATAGAGAAACAGAGTCTAGATCATTCTACGGGAAACTGATCACGTAGCCAAACAAACGAGAGTCGCAAAACCTGAATAAAACGGCGGTGAAAAAAAGTGGATTTGACGAATGAAAAATAAAAGCGATCTGATAATTTGTTTTGGAGGTCGTTCAGTGGTTGGCAATGTCACTTTTTGGTGTGCTCCGACACCTGAGCGCAGATCGGGCCGATTTTCAAGCTGGTTGATCACTCATAATCAGTTCCTGGTGAGATGTGCCAGTGGTCACGTAGCGGAGTCTATATAAAGGATTGGACCCGGATTGGACCTCACTAAAGTATAAGCTGAGCTGAAGTTGCGAAGAAGGAACCGGATTGGAGTCGCAGTTTTCAACGCTTCCAGGACGTCTCACGTTAGGATGGAACGCGTGCAATTGCGTGACGGCAGATCGCATCCGATCTTCTACGTATTAACGTACATTATACCAGTTCGATTGTCGTCATTGTTAATATGAACATTATTAATTTTTTTCTTTTTTTTTCCTGTTTTTTTTTTCTTTTTAGTTGTCTAATATCATTTTTGTAGCTGAATCTATTACTGTATTTCTGTAGTATCTTTTGATCAATATATATAATAAAATATTAAGAAATATATAAATATATATCTGTAAAAAAATTTCATTGCCTCTCACATTGGTAAGATTTCCTAAGTAAAATTAAAGTTAAGATGGAATCGTAGGTTTCTGAGGAAAGGTGCGATTTCATGCAGGTTTAAGATCGTTCAAGTTGATTAAATTATTCATTGGGAATTGTAGGTTTCTTAGGAAAGGTGCAATTCCCGTTTTCTACCCTTTTAAAATTATTTATTCTTTATTATGCACGACGCGATGCGAATTTGTCTGTAGCGTGGATGATTCGTACGGAATCATTTTAATGGTTAATGGATTACATTTGGTGTTGTGTTGGGATTAATATACCTCGCGTACTACGTACCCGTAAGACGATGATGATTTCTAAGAGAAGTACCTACTTTCCTCGAGTGATTACATTGAGTCATTGGAGTCCAGCAAAATCTGAGCGATGAGGTATGTCCTGTAATTGTAAAAAAATTACTTGTATAATTGGCCCACAAGTAAAATGCTTTCTTTTTGACAAATTTATAACATGGAAATCCTTATCAAGGCATACGTGGTTATTTATGAGATGACTTAACTATACGCTAACAAATAGATATATATATTCAGTATAAAATCATGCGGATGCATACTTTGTATAAATAAAAATTCTATGGAAAACTACGTTTGCCTTGCTAGAGATTCTTTTTGTTTTTGAATCTGTCGAAAAAAACATTTTATAATACTGATCTTTAAAAAAATTGATGAATATGCAATATACAGAAATGTATTATACAGTTATGAACAATAGAGAATTCTGCTTCGTTTTCCTTGTCGTGAAAAATGGAAATTCACAATTTTTGATTGCTAGTTGTGTTTCTAATCAGCTCAATTATTGCTATCGTTGATGATTAACATCAGCGAGCTAGATGGATTAGAGGAATCAAGATCAAGTTAGATATCGATATGTATTCGTGACTAATGCAGTGTCTACGTGTAAAACCGATGGACGTAAAAATGAAAAGACGAGAAAGGAAAAAGCATTGACCTCAATCGATTACCTTCAAATGGTCAAGTACCCGGTTTGAACACTTTGGTGATAAAACATTGTCCGATTTCATACACTATTTTCATAGAAGCTTAAAAAAATTCAACGATAAGTGCATATTACAATATCGTTAAAAAAAAAGCTTAAAAATATATAATGGAGAAAGTACGTCAAGGAACGATTGACAAAAATTCTATAGATATCCTTAAATCGATAAACTAATTCTTTGTTCATAATTGGCAATACGTTTTTGGTTCAGTCCAAGTTCCGTGCATTGTTTCGTGAGTTCAGCCATGCATTCAATTCTTTGTGTTCAGTTGATTCGACGTAGGAGTATGATAAAAGAAAAAGACAATTGCAGCAACAGGACATCCTTAAGAAAATCTCGAGCTCAAAAGCGATAAAAAATGACAATACCTTGACTGATTTCAATTGGAAAAAAAAAACTATAAATTCAATATTATAAGAAAAAATAATGTCAGTTAAATTTTTAAAAGTTACAAATTTCTTTTATTTTTAATAACTTCATAAAATAGCACGTATAAGTACCAATTCAAATCCATCAATCATATTGACACTGATCAGTTGTTCGATGTCACATACAAATGTTCCTTTTGCAACAGAATCTAAATATAAATGTTTAAAATCACTTTCTTTTGCTCGTCTCTATACTTTCTAATGCGTCGTAACTCAAATTTATAATTGTAGATAGTTCCTTTACAAATCCACGCAAAAGCTTAATCCAACGGTACGAGTTTTAAAGGGAATCACAGTGTAGAACGAAGTTCGTTCGACCGTCTAGCTCCTGTTGAACAGTGATATCGTAAGCCCTCATAATTATAAAAATCCCCTTCACGTCATGACAGAGTGTCCCTCGTGCCAATGGCACGCCATTGTGAATACGTCAATCTCAGAGCGATTCCCAACGTTATAGAACAACAATAGCTTTTGCCGTACAACCACGTGCATTCCGTAGGGATCTCTTCTAAGTATATGTTCGTTATCAATAGGCAAAGTCAATTCCAATTTTTTTCCACGTACTACCTATCATTTCTTAAAATGGCATTACCTAACGAATCTGTCACAGATTTACCCGTAATGCTTAGAAATGAATTCTATAAAATATTTCAAAAAAATTCATAACTAAGTAGACACTCGGTTTTTTAAATTTTAAACATTGACAATCTCACTTAATTCTAAGAAACAAAACTGAAATTTCCTTATTGCTTTACACACAATTTCACGCTGTAGAATATTATCATTGCTTTCACCGCCAGCCACCGCGAATGCACTGCGTTACTAATCGATCATTCCAACATGGAAATGCGACTTAAAGATCGGAAATAAATTTGTTGACAAATTGCACAAAAGAAAATTCCTATCTACCGGTGTATTTTAAGTCACGAGAAAAGATGCAATATATGCAAGTTATTGCGTTTACTAGGAAATTGGGTAAATAATGTTGTAGGAAGTATCGACCAGTTCTGCTAATTTTCAAAATGTACCTGATCAAACCTAACCTATATCGAACGACACAATACATTGGGCGGACTGTTCCGGAATTTTTTAACATGTATCACACAGAGTCCAGTAATTCTCACTAATACCGCCACTCGAATCTATCCTTCATCTTAGATTCGTCGAGAGGTCATAATATGATCTGCCTGTCTCCAGATGGAAATTGGTCCTTGATTTGGCACCAGCCGAGGCCAAATTGCTTTCTGTCTCACCGATGTCCAGTTATCTCCCGTGCACGAGTATATATTCATAGATTTGTATTTCAGTGTGTATTTAGCATGCTTATTCACAATTCGAGATAAAATAATGAGATTAGACACGTGATTAGACTTGCGGATTCTGGTCTTTAAAAAAAGAGGCCTGTGGACGAGGAAACAGATGCTGCGTAAACAAATAATTGCATGAAAAGATTAAAAAAAAAATATTAACATGTTGCTAAGTGTATATAGTATATATATATATATATATATATCTCCGCGACGTACATAACGTTGTTCCGTTTAGTGTCACAGTATTAAAATACGACAATTTTTTGGTCACGATGAAAAAACTTGGAATTTAAAGATTGACGTCACTACTCTTGGACTAATTAAAATTATGATTCATAGCGTTATATAGTTTAACATGGACAATCATGAGCACGGATATATTGTTAATTGATATTTGCAAGGTACAAGTTCGATTTGGTCCATTCACTTTTTGCAACTGTACGAATTGCAATTTTTGTTCAGCAGACTGAGAACAATGATAAATAGGCAATCCACGTGTTAAACATTGATTTGGAAATATACTCCTATAGAGGAATATCACATTTAACAAACTGTTACGTGTATTCAGTGTTTTCGCGCGAGTAAAAAAAAAAGTACCTCGCTGATAGTATTAATTTTTTTTTTAATTGATAAACGCGAACCAATAAGATCGTACGGATGCACCGTATTGGCAATTAAAAAGATCATGGCGTTAGAAAACTTTATTACCGGATGATTATCATAATCGAGCCCCCACGTGTGCCTATGAAATACTAGCGCGCTCAAGGTTTTTTTAATTGATTGATTTGCATCTAGGAAATAATTATCGGCATATTGTATAACTTATTGTGAGGATATTAGCATTGGTGGATAATTAGAATCAGGATCGGTATTCCAGTGGCAGAAACGCTCGCGCTTAATCGTAACAGGATATGGGTATCCGTATGTACGCTTGTTGCTACCAAGTGACTCGAGCTAATATTTTATAATTTAAATAGTTCCGTTTATTGTCAATTAATAGAGCTCCTATTATTATCCCAGAAATCGCAGGCAGCGCACCAAGTATCCCTCGAAGGACAAAAACAGGAAGTAGTGTCACCGCGTTAAAGACACGCCGTAAATCATATTGCACGGGAAACACTTGTTTGTTCCACTTTAATAAGATTTTCGTAGATATCAGTAGATTAAGATCGATCGATAAAGGATTAGGAAAGGGATATGCAATCCGTATCGATTTCCATACAGAAAACCTTGATGAAAATCAACGCGGAAACGCAGCGGTACAGCTGTAAGGATTCAACGAGGTATAATTATTGCCTTTGGTTATCACGATCTCGATATATTTCAAATCACATTAGTTTATTACCCTATGACGAATGACTTACTGATAACTTCCCACGTATTACCGGACAATCGGTATAGATATATGTAACAACGATCATATGTAATAATCGATCACATTCGGGTGCTACTAGCATAACTGTTTGACTTTAGTATTTTCGAATATTTACCTTTGACACATAGAGTTCATGAAATATCTGTAGATTCCTATATGATATATGTATGCGTGGGTATACCTAACCTATATGTAACTTTGACGTAAAATCTCCTGTCTCATTAGATACGATAATCGCCTGGCAGTCGATTCGACTTAATATATCGGCCATGAAACGATCACTTTCCCATGCAATTACGAGGTTTCCAATATCATATAGTATTTGACACAGCGGCTGGAAAGGAGACTGGAAAAGAAAGAAATCTAATGCAGCCATATGCCAAGCGGACAACGAAGTCTGATTACTGGACACTAACGTTACGTACTAGTTTTGTATCGAGACGGTGCTAGCATATAGCTATAGTCACAAGACCATGGATCCTTGTACGCTTGTAACTATCGACGTATTTTCTGTATCTTACAGGTGCATGATTACGTTTGTAACTACCTGTAGCGACCTTTGGAATGCTTCCGCGATCTTTCTTGGCAATTAATGTTATGAAATGAAGTGGACGTCACGTTACATTTTATCGATGACAAGACTGTCAATTTGACAAGAGATACGAAAGACCGATTAACGATGTTTAACTGATATAGTGACTCAGTATAGGGATTTTGAATTTCAAAGAATCGTCAGGGAATTTCACACGTTATAAGGTGCTTCCTCGTATCGTCTCTCTCGTTCGTTCTTCCTAATGACGTGTGTAATTTGTACAAACCGCGACTCGGTGGTTTCCATGCTTCAATAGTTTTATTTATTTTTTTTCTTATTCCGAGGAAATCTTTTCCGTTGTTTTCCTTCGAAATATCATGATTAAGCGTCGATTGCTACATTGCCAGGAAAGTATAGCCATTGCTTTAATTACCCGATTAATTAGGAAATTCATTAATTATGTCATTTTTAAGTTATTTAAAATTTTTTTAGTCACAGAGAACTAGGATTTTACTGGAACTTTAAATACGATTTGTATTATTCCGTCGTGAAGCAAGTGCCACTTGATCTATGTACCTATACATGCCAAGTCCTTGATACATGAAAGTAAGATCAGTTCTTGTCTAGAGTGGACTGTCTGTATCGACTGAGTATATCATAGCTGAAAATACCGGAAGAATCAATTATATCAAGGAATTTCATGCTCGGGAATTTTGTATTGATTTCAAGGATCCGTAAAGTTTGATCCTTGAACAGTAATTTCTTTATTAATTGTTATCTGCGATTTCAATGTAATTCATATTGCCACTCTGTTGCATTTTGCAATATTATCGCGTGCAAATAAATTGATTCCGTAGACCTTGGAGTTAAGAAGGAACCGGCACAGCTACTGCGTGATTATGTGATTACTGTAAAATATATGACTAATTAGAGAAACTTCATGCGCACAGGATATTCGAGTTGTAAGGAAGACTAGAGGCTGGATAGAGGTTGCTCAAGTGAGAGTGAGGCTAATTTAGTAATTTACTTGCTGTACCTCTTTTTTTCTTATTCGTTAAAAAAAAAATGACCTTGAACAAAAGCTCTAGCGTCCGAGCGAATAGCCGCAACAAAGAACTTTGAGACCTTCGAGTACCTTCGACGAAGAATAAGTTACTGCACGAAAGTACCAAGTTTCTACGAACAAGGTTTTACGGCCGATGCTGATCTTCATTGTCTCCTAAAGGATCTGCAGAGTCTTGGTATCTCGGAATACATTAACGTGTCAATGGCAAGCACGTGTAATTGGACTCAATTCGGTAGAGACATAAATAAATTACAAGTTGGACAATAAATAAACGTAGAATATGAACGAATCAAGATTCAGTTTTGTGTCTGCTTGAAATTTTGCAATTCTTGGCGAACCTCAAGCAATGAGTGTACAAAGAGAAAATACTTGCTGGTACGTTTCCAGAAAAACAATATTAATTATTTTTTATTTAACCATCGAGCCTTCCTTGTCTTCTCGGAATATATGGGATTCACTGACAGCTGTTACGTCATTTGAAGGAAACTCAAGTCGGACTTTTCAGACTTTCCATGTAAGATGACGAAGCTGCATCTTTCGTCGAGATCATTTTTCAGCGGGAAAACAAGAGTGACTGTATTTTCCGTCAACGAAACATCCGGTTTTGTCGCGAATATCATGATCTATTGAAAATTAAGAAGCAGGCCGGAAATCACAGAATCGCTATGTCGAACGACTTTGCGTTTCACGTCCATCTAATCTGAACTATTTACGTTACATGTCTTGGAGTTTCCAAGATCCTGCCTGAGGCTACTCTGACGTAGATACGTACGTGGGTATCTCACTGCGGTAGGTAGGATACGAGAAATAAAGGATCACAGAGAATTGCCGTTATTGGTAATTCCAAATAATAAATTTAATTCTGTAAAAAAAAGCACGTTACTCGACAATATAAATAAATCCCAACCGTTTATTATAGTACTACTATTAAGTTTGATAAAGAAAAATGACATAACAATCGTTATCCCTGTTACAAAAAATCTACCAAAAGTATCTGTACCTGAGCAATCAAAATTTCAATCTACATCAGGTACGAGGTAACAGCCGCTTCGAATATCGACAAAAATCAGAGTACAGAAGACAATGAGTAAAAAGAGAAACACTGAAAGCGGAAAGTAAAAAAGAGAGAGAGAAGAGAAGCGATAGAGATGGAACAATGGAGGTGACAGGAAAAAGGAGTAAGAGCAGATCGATCAGTTGCCTATTGAATTAGATATATCACATAAATAAGAAAAAAAGCCTCCATCCCAATTGATCAGAAGGAAACATAGATGAACTTCAGAAAAAAAGTTGAGGAGAAAAAAGCAGGAAAAAAATGGAAAATTCAAAGAAACCCAAGAGGGTAGTTCCCATACAACGTTATAAGACATAACCGATATCTATGACATCAATAAGAACAGTGAGTCAGAAGTGACTTGGTACTAAGCGTGTGCCCCCAGTATGCGGGAACTCCCGCGTGTCTCAGCCAATGAGAGGAGCCGTTGAGGAAGGCGCCGCCGCGATTCCAGTTACGAAACGTAGGACCAGAGCCGCGTGGTGGACCTCGCGGAACACCCGAATAACGAGTGGGGGCACCCCTGACCCCGGCGATGGCGGTGAAGGGAGGCAACGTTTATATGCAGCAGCAACCCGCCCTGAGGACGCATTCGCTCGTTCGCTTCACCAAAGCAAGCTCGAATTTCGTTCGAAGTTTCGCAAAAGGCACGCGGAGTAATTTGAACTCGAGTCTTTGAAACAATACGACAGACAAGCATCAGTCACTGTTTGTGGTCGTTAATCGAGATACGGAGTTCCTAGACCCGCGACATTGTCTTTATTACGTCCAATCGTAAGAGAAGTCGGCGAACAGAACGAAGAAACTTTGAACACGTTCAGCAGTGAACCCTTCGACTGATAAAGGAGGCATCAGGCTGACCAACAAGGACTACTCGAGATCTTCAAAGCGGCCCCTCAAATCCGTGATAACGAATCAATCTCAACGATCAGAGAAAGACCTTCGCACTTGAAGAACTCTGTGGAAGCTATCACTTCGTGGAAAAATCTTACCGAAGAGACACTCGATACATCAAAATATGATGGCTGTCGCTGCTGCCCAGAAGAACCGCGAGATGTTCGCTATCAAGAAATCTTACAGCATTGAGGTGAGTTATCGTTATTATTTTTAAAGATTGATAACGTGAAATGGATTTTATTATCTCAATTCGTTCAACCTGCCGTTGCTTTCATGAGAATTAAGACTTTACGTGCCATACACCTTTCTCCTGTGGATTCCATTTCAAAAGTGATCTTCCGAAAGTTCCATTCGATTCAAACGTCGTACGCTAGCATATATATATTAACTGTCACTTTATTGAAAACACCAATGTTGATCATAAGTTTAGTATAAAAAATATCACGCATCTCAGGGCGCTTGTATGTAAAATTCAAATTTCATCTTCGAAAATCTTCCAAGTTAAGCTGCGCGCGCTACGTACGAAACCCATGAAAGAAGCGCGTGATTTCTCGTTTTTCATCTCCTACGTGAGACTTTCGTTGCTCGACCGGTACCTTTCGTAACGAATGAAAAAAATTACATCAGGAGAATAGCACCGAGCTCTTTCTCTTTCTTCCTTTTCTTCTTTCTTTCTTTCTCTCGTGGTCCATCCAACAAAACGAGAGATGCCGGTGAAATTGACGACTTGTCGCTTGCGGTGTAAACACAAGAACGTGCATTCACTACCTATGTAATACAGCAGATACGCGAGATCGTTCTTTTCACAGAGAAAGTATGCGTGTAGGATACGCAGGTTTGGTTATCAGAATTACGCAAAGTGCTTGACCTTGCGAGTTAATTGATTGACCCCAATAAAACATATTTAATCGCAACTCGGGTTTGAAAATACCTCAAGACGGATAAATAGAACGGATGATAGAGGATCAAGTCGATCTTAATTAATACGTAACGTTGCGTGTACAGTGGATTCTTGTCGACCTCGGTTGTACGTACAGCCCAGAGTATTCTCAAGCATTATGATAAAAAGGATTCTACTGATTTTCTGGATAGTGGAGATTTTTTAAAAAATGGGTAAAAAATTATATTTAAAAAATGGCTTCCTTACGAACGTTCATTTTCAGCATTTGCTACATGCACGTGTTACACAAATTCTATAGAATTCAATTCAGTAGTGAAATGTCGATTTTTTGTTTTTTAAAGTTTAAGCGGCTCGATAACTTTCTTAGTTCATTTATTATACTGCAATTGCACTGGACTGTTGTCATATGGGAAGTGCGTGAAAATTGAAGTATATGATGTATTATGAAATTATCGATGCTATACCGTAAGGCTAACTGACTAGGCCGAAGAAGCGTACAGGCCCGTCTGGCACTTTCTCCAGATATTACAAATTCTATTGGCAGCCGTGGTAACGCGTATGTAAAGTAGACATATGCAAGCGATAGCAATCGGTGAAATTTCGGGAACGGAAACGACCTGTGCTTTCCGCAGGTATCGGATACAAAGAATTAGCTGATGAAAGTGATAAATTATTTAGACAATGTTTAAAATTGAAAATTATAAATGCACGGAGTATCGTTAAATTGAAAGTCGATAAGCACCTATAAAAAATTCATAAAAAGAATTCTATTACTTTGTACTGATATTGAAATTTTCACGTTAATTATCATGCTTGTACCTATTTTTTTTCTGAATCCATCGAGAAAACAGTACAATTTGAAGAGTACACAACCTTGTCGCGATTTTCGGCGGCGAATAAAGGTGAAGATTTTTCGCGAGTCTTGTAATATTGGATATAACTAGTGTAAGGATCTAATGACTATCTGATTGTGAAATCGCCGCGGCCTTGCTTGCATGATAATTATGAATATGTTATAAATATGAGAACGGAGTGATTGTAAAATGGAAGTATGCAAGTCCCTGAGAACTGGAAGACCGTTATGTCTTTGGAGGCTCGCCACCGCCTCAGGTCCAGCTTTATAAATCGTCGCGATCACCTGCATGCTGATCGACACAATGTAAATTCTCGCGTTTATCAATGCAAGCAGAAGCTGCACATTTTACGAAAGTTACTATAGAATCATCCGAAAGATGCATCTAAAGGAGGACTTATAGAGCCATACAATGCAGACAATGAAGTTTTACATTCTATAGCTACTATAGGACTATATTTCTGTATCACTGTGTATCCACCTTTATACTTTTTTTTTCCATATTCATTGATTATTTTTCATCTGGACTCGACACTAAGCCGACACTACGTGCTCGTATCACGACTCAGCAAACCGATCGACTTTTGAACCGATGCAATTACTACAGTCACGTGACAAGGTCGCTTCTTCTGTTTGCGCACTAAGAAACTGAACCAGATCGCGGATCACAAGATATCTCAAGGACTAAGGCGGCATTCCATGAGAGCGTTCTATCAGATGCATTTCATTGGTGTATCGAGATGGATTCGTGTCTGGTTGAATGGCGCCGTTACTCTTTCTCACGGCATGCATAGGAGTTAACGTACAAAAATGCCCCATTCCTTTATTACGCTAAGCGTTCGTTTATCCATTAAACCATTCAGGGGGATGGATAATCGGCCGCGTGATGTAACCGGCGCACACTCATCGGTCATCTATCTAGCTAGTAAAGTACTTGGCCCACTTTGAAGCACGCGTTAAGAAATTGCTAAACATTCTCTAATACGTGCCAGCGGCTTCGTTTGAGAGAAACGACACAGTCTCCTTGTTTATATCTGACCCTTGTTCCACGACTGCAGTAAATACCCTCGAAGAATTAGCCATAGGCTGATATCTTAACGCATCGTGCAGATAGCCGTTGACTCTCACAGTCTTAACAAAGTTGGGCGATAGTGATAAAAAGTTGAAGAAAAAAAATTTTAATTCTAAGGGAAGCGATACGTTAAAATTTAAATTATAGGAAAGAGTCTCGAGGCCGCCGGGCGAGTCTTTGTACAGCAACCTACAGGTTTAATGTGACTTTGCAAATTATGGAAATACGTATAGGTTATGTTGCACTGTGCCTACAGCGATATTTACATTAGCCCATTCGCCACTTTCTCTGTTTTTTTTTCTTTGCTTTCTCTGACGCCAACCGCCCCGAGCTGAGCTTTATGCTTATGCGACGGCATTTTCAGCCATTTCCGATCCTTCAGTACCAGGCAATTGGTCAAAGGGAAAAGTTTATACGAGAAGTGGCCTTTAGCTGATCTGAAGTTCTGACTGAATCCTGATTAAAGAAAGTAACAGAACGTTAAAGTAACTTCAGCGCAAAAGGAAACGGAAGTGGTTTCCGTTCTACGTCCGATCGTTCATTAAAAATCAACTGAGCTTGTCTCGTCCTCCTATTGTTGTCATTAATAATCTGATCTCGTTCTCATTAATCGAATAATTTTTGAAAATCGTATCGAGATTCTTCTGAATAAAAAAATGGTCTTTTTATTTTTTTTTCAGAACGGGTATCCAGCCCGTCGCCGTTCACTCGTGGACGACGCCCGCTTTGAAACTTTGGTTGTGAAGCAAACGAAGCAAAGCGTACTTGAGGAAGCACGTCAGCGTGCTAATGGTAAGATTGTTATTCGTCAATGAAATATCTAAATGTTGCATGAACTTTGACCTGATTGTTTCATCTGTAATTTCATCGCATTTAAAAAGCAAGATTTTGAGTTTGCACGTATTTGAGTTTGCACGATCGTTGTTGTTTGCACAGACACAAGTGCCGATCAGGCGATCGTGTGTGGTCAGGAGCAACTGCCCCAAGAAGAAGAACACTACGTCGACGCCTCATCGAGCGACGACGAACAGGGTGAGACGCTCGCCTGCGCCGCTAAGGAAGGAGGTCAGTAGAATAATGCATTTAGGATATTGTGCAATGTCACAGTGCATGAGCATGTTCGTTGCAACCTTAGTTTATTACTTGCAGAAGCCAAGGCCGAAGCTTCCTCATCGGACGGCGAAGGAAAATTCGAAAATGACGGTGAGTGCTCTGACGTAACATGACGATAACTTTAGGATTCGGTGAAAAAGGCAACTTTTTATATCGCGAGGTCCTTTCGGTATTTGATGCGAAAGACCCGGCAGTGACAACAAAAGTCACGAAGTCGAGCCGATAGCGTAGGTGGTGGTAACTAGGTGAGAAGGAGTAAATGGAGGGTGAAACAGGTCCCATTGTCGTGAAGCGAACGAGTGCCGGGCACTTGAGTGAATTACGCCGGTCCTAAGAACCTTTATGCATTTAGAATCGTATTACGTGTCCTTTGGAAGGCTTTCTATATCTGAAACGGTCCGCTGAGCGTATAATATAGTTATTCTTTTCCATTCCTTCTGGACCCTCGTGGCAGGCGGGAAAAACCCTCCTACCCGACAATCACAGCACTTCTTGTGCCGCCCCATCCCCCTTCGCATCGAGCACTGAGCTCTTTACTTGAAGCTTGAAACGAGCAACGGAAATGGACTCTAAATTGGGCGATTACTTAGCCTTCTTACCGGGACTTAATGTGCTACCTGATTTTACGAATCTTTACCTTCCTGACCACGTCCAACCTTCCCTTGGTAGAGTCTTGCGTCATTCTCATATAATATTTTGTTTTTGATCCTCACAGATGCTGGTCTTACCGAGGAAGAAATTGTGCTCGCCAAAACCATCGCCGAGACTCCGGAAGGCGAACATAGCGTCCAGAAAGCCGCTCTCGTCCTGCGTTTGCGCGAAGGGATCGGTTCTCTTGGTCGTATCTTGAAGACTGTCGAAAACTTCAAGGGTACCGTGACACACGTAGAGTCGCGTCCATCCAAGAAGGAGGGTCTTCAATTCGATGTGCTTGTCAAGGTCGATATGACTAGGCAGAGTCTTCTCCAGCTGATCAGGAACCTGAGACAGAGTTCCAGTCTCGGTGGTGTCACGTTGCTAGCTGATAACTCTATGAGCATCAAGGATCCCTGGTTCCCAAGACACGCATCCGAACTGGACAACTGCAATCATCTCATGACCAAATATGAACCCGATCTCGACATGAACCACCCTGGATTTGCTGACAAGGAGTACCGCGCTCGCAGGAAAACGATTGCCGAGATTGCCTTCGCTTACAAGTACGGAGACCCAATCCCCAACATCCGTTACACCGAAACCGAGAACACCACCTGGTCCCGCGTCTTCAGCACCGTCGAGGAACTGGTACCTAAGCACGCCTGCGTCGAGTACCAGAGAGTCTTCAAGAAACTCAAAGAAGAACGTATCTTCGAGGCCCATCGCATTCCCCAGCTGCAAGAGGTCAGCGATTTCCTTAAGAAGAACACTGGATTCACTCTGCGTCCTGCAGCTGGGCTACTGACTGCCAGGGATTTCTTGTCTAGCTTGGCTTTCAGGATCTTCCAGAGCACCCAGTACGTCCGTCACATCAACAGCCCTTATCATACACCAGAACCGTAAGTACTTACTCAGTATCGCTATGAAAAGATGATACTAGCTGATAATACATCCTCGTAGAAATATCTCGTAGACGTTTTATCAAATTGATCATAAAATTATCAGTGACCTTTTGTTCCAAAGGTCCCGTAGACATGCATTCGATATTATTATGCCAGTAGCAAGAGAGTATCCTCCAGTACCTAAAGCACAGTAGCCCGAAACAGAAAGTATATCTATACAGCGAGCCAGGAGAGCAATAATGAAATTATCGTGCTACTCTAAACCTGTAATGGAACTCTAATTGGCTTTTAACGACACGATGGCGTTGATAACTCACTTCCATAGTTGGCAACTCGTCTTCATAACTCAATGAACCTCTAAGAAGTTCAAAAAGCATTGACAATTAATCTACATTCGATTTCACTAAAAATCATTTCTTATCTCTTTCAGTGATTGCATCCACGAGCTCTTGGGTCACATGCCCCTTCTGGCCGATCCGAGCTTCGCTCAGTTCTCACAGGAAATTGGTTTGGCTTCCTTGGGTGCGTCCGACGAGGACATCGAGAAGCTTTCGACCATCTACTGGTTCACCGTGGAGTTCGGTCTCTGCAAGGAAGGTCAAGAGGTCAAGGCCTACGGAGCAGGTCTGCTCTCGGCCTACGGCGAGCTTCTACACTCGTTGAGCGATAAGTGCGAGCACCGTTCATTCGAGCCAAGCGTAACCGCTGTCCAGCCTTATCAGGATCAAGATTACCAACCCATCTACTACGTGGCCGAGAGCTTCGAGGACGCCAAGGAAAAATTCCGTCGCTGGGTCAGCACCATGAACCGACCTTTCGAAGTCAGGTACAACCCTCACACGCAGCAGGTGGAAGTCCTGGACAGCGTTGACAGGCTCGAGGGTCTCGTATCTCAGTTGAACACCGAGATGCTCCACCTCTCGAACGCCATCAACAAAATCAAGGCGTCCTTCGCGTAAGGACTCGATCCGGATGACCCAAAGTCCCATAGTTCATACCTCTCGCCATATAATATTCACCCTCACGACCTCTCATCTTATTGAGCCTGACTCTTAATTAACGAGTAACTTGTCGTCACAAAAAAAAAAACGCACCAACCACCGACGAGAACAGATCCTCGGGACGGGAACTTCGTGCTTGAGTAATTACGTCGCTAGTGTGACTGCAAGGCGACGAATCCTGAAGGATGCTGCGGAGACTCCAAGGAACGTTCCTTCAGGATTTTTTATTCATCCGTACGAAGCTCTCTTTGATATCATCATCGTCATTCTTCTCATCAACCTCAAGTCTTCGCCCTGTGTATAAAGTCGTCATTTATTATTTCGCCCTATACCCATGCACGCCCACGTACCACGCGTCACTGTCTCTGTGCACGCGAATTTAACGCACGTGCGCGTTCATGCGTATTCACGCGTTACGTTACATTGTAATATTATATTGACTTAACCCCCCCCCCCCCCCCCTGAAATACATAATAATCGCGCGCACCATTTCCCACGTGAATTCCCATTTTTGGAATTTTAACGCGGCTCTCTGTGCACTAGGTATGTGTGATTTCTTAGTTTGCTGAATACGTACTAACTGACTATAAATTAATGCGGGTTTTCACCGCAGCGTTCCGTGAACTTTTGGTTCCAAGTAGATCTCTATTACATTGTTGGTATGAATGTTGTAGGCACTAAATGATTCGATTACTCTTGATGGTACCGTGTGTACGCGTCGCACTGTCGTTATATATATTAATATGTCTATGTATATATATGTATATGTATACACGTTAGCTATATATGTCGTAAACCAACCCGAAACGCAAATCGAACTTTGCGACAGCGATATTTCTCGCTAGTAATTGGTGTAGATGAATACCCCATTAATACGCTTACGCACCTTGCACTACTGCATATATTGCTGATTGTTTGTGAAGCGCACTGTTATTCCTTATTACGTTATCGCAATGCAACAAGCGTACGAATCATTTGGTTTGTATTATATTGTAAAGAACCAGCATAATAAAAATCAAGATTGAATCTTAATCATTTTACAATTACATTGGCATCCCTATATAACACTCCTGCAGGGCTATTCAGTCCGAACGCATTCAACTGTAGTTATTACTTATGGCCCGTCCACTTGATTTTTACAGTAGAAATACTTTCGGTCGGTGCTTTTGTATGTACAGAATAACCCTATATGCATAAAGTTCTTGCATGAAAAAGCTACATATATATAGCACGCTTGCTGGGTTACAACTCGTATTGTAAAACAGTATGACAAGGATTTATTATAGGTATATGCGCGTAAGATTTTCCTTTGTTTTACCCAACAGCCAAGATGCTTTGGTAAAGTCGTATTGCGAAAAGACACAATCTGTTTGGATTTGTGTTTCAATTATGAAATTTCTAGTTTTCCTCCTTAACGTACTCGCCTTAGGATGCGTCGCCGGTAACACGTGGGATACGAATGGTAAATAGGAGCGTCGTAAAGAAAACTAAATATAGTGGAAAAATAATCATCGTCAATCTATTAGGTTACATGCACGAAAGTTCATGCATATCCTCGTGGATGAGCCACGCAAAACGCGTGTTGTTGATAGCGTTAATGTTAACGGCTGTTGTACTATATTATTTTCCAGAAGCACGTTACTGTGAGTATCTTATTTAGAACGTATGAAATGTATTTTTTTTTTATAAAAATTAATACACATGTCTATGTATATTGCAGATGCACGAAAAGGATGCTACTTGCTTATAGATCTAGTTGCGAATTCTTTAAAATCGGCCTTGAAGGTCACCGAGAGCAACTACCGCTGTGACGAATTCAAGTCGAAATATTTTAATCGTCGCTACGAGCGAATTTATCCATCGAAGGGAAATCAGTTTCCCGAGGGAATCGACATGCACGATGACACTGGTTACAAGTATAATCGACATAGGAATTATACGATCGAGGAGGAGGGACTTAAGAGACACGATAAGAGAAGACATCGAGAGCATATAGTCAAACGTAGTAGTAAGGATGATAAGCACAGTCATCGTCATCGTCATCGTCATCAACGTCATCACGACTCCGAGAGAATCGTTCCCAAGGATTCGTATGTGGCGCGATCTTGCGGAACTTCAGGAATTTATTTTTCAAGCCGGCAAGAATCTAACACGTCTGCTGTATGTCCTGGCGAGGTCTATACCTCTTACGTAATCAGGTATTATTATCTAATCCAAGCATTTGTTATTGCCGATATTCATGGCTAAACCGGTATTTTGCGTGTGCATTGCATCTGCACGGCAGAAGTCCGCAGGAATTGACTATGATTGATCGGAAGTATGAACCGTGTGACGTCGTTCTTGTTAATGATGATTATCGCTTGAGTGAAAATGATGATAAAAAATTGGATGTTAGTTATTCGGAAGATGACGACCCTACGAGAGATCGGGATCGTAACGTTATGGCTGATAAGGTATTTAAATATATTTTTGTAAACTTCATTGATCTTCTGTAAACTTTTGAGCTTTTAGATCGAAGGGATGAAAACTTATGATAAATCTAATGAAAAGGGTGACGGACATACCGATAAGGCGGACGTTGAACTTGAGGTAATAAATAAGGAACGAATAGGAGATGATGATTCTAATTCGAGTAATCAGGAAATACAGTCAACTGATTTTACGGATAACTGGATAGACGATCAGTCTGTAATTTTTGAGAAAAGGTACCAATTCAAAAAATTAAGGATATATATTGATTTATAATGTACATTAAATTGACGAATTATCGATTTTAGAAATGTTCATCAGCAAGGTGCAACTGTTGATGAAGATCATGAATCATCAAAAAATGTGAAACACATGGATTATCCTCCTACGGAAGGATGCTATTTGGATAGAATACAAGAACAAAATGGTTTTTGGTTTTTCTTAGAAAAAACAGTTTAATCGTATAGGGGAAGATTGTGCAACATAGAAACCTTGAGGAAAAAATTGATATTGGAATGACTTGAAAATATAGTTCTTATGGTTTCAACAAATTCTCAAGGGGGTTCCATGTTGCCTTATTCTTCTCTACAAGTATTGTGTAAGAATGACTGTACTTGATGATCTTTCAGACAATGAGGATCAATCTAACGGTATGGAAATTCTAACGGAGTTGGAAGAGCAAATAATTAAATTGGATCGTATGGTTCGGGTAATGAAGCCTGGAATGCAGAAACAAGGATTTCAGGAATATGACAAAAATAAGTATGCGCTGCAAACAATTGAAACAGTCCTGAAGGATATGAAACGCGGTTTTCGCGAGGTAAATTAAATATTTAGTTCAATCGATAAGAAGAGTAAAACCTTCGATATTGATTTTTTTTACTATCAGTTTGATGAAAAATTAAAAAATGAACGAATCAGGACGAAGTATAGATCCTCTTCTGCAAAGGACGTAGAGGAGCGTTCGTCGTCATTTAAAAAAGAAATGAACCGCAACAACAGGGATTTTAATACTGTAGATGAAAATTTGTCAAAAGCTACAAAATTTTCGAGAAGGCAGGATTTGGATATAGAACCAGAAAAAGAAAATTTTGACAATGCTTTGATGAATGCTGGAGACAATAGGATGTTCAATGATGATAATGACGAGGAATATAGCAATGTGCCAATTATCAGGAGTACGTCAAATTCGCGATATTATGGCAATTATTAAAAACTCGCGAAAGAAAAGTAATTTAAAAAACATTTTTATCATTGTGTTTATTTCAATAAATTTTATACGATGTTCCTTCCGCTTCTGAATTTCCTGCAAGACAATTTTCAAAAATTATCATTACAATTGATCGTCAACGTATTAACGGTCAATAATCATTGAATGAGTCATTCAATTTTCATAATTGTCACAGATCGAATAAAACCTGCACTTCTGCGAGCCATAGATTGGCTATTTACGGACTGCCCGAATTCGAGATACGTCGCGACGGATAACGTCGACGTGGACGTCCATGTCGGCAAGGTAGATAGTCCTGAAGCGAACAACGAGTGGCTCCCCGGGTGGAAGGCATGTAATACAGGATCATGATAATATATCAGAGGGTAAATGAAAATTAATCTCTACATTCTTCAAAATTGCAATACAATAAAGAAAAAGTAAAATTTCAGCTTTTAATACATAAAAAAAAAACTTGACTACTCCTTTTTAAAATTATAAAAATTTAGTATAGAATGCTAACAATAATATTTTACATCGCGCAAATGATACATAAATAATCCATAACATATCAACTTCACCCGTATCTCATAATAAAATACAAATTCAATATTAATTTGTACCATTTTCAAATACATATTTCTAGATTCCTACCTGATCGACCAACATGCATACCGATCGAGTTCCAAAGCCCACACCAGTTTTTCTACCGGAAATGGTATCGTGTGTAACTGGCTTGAGAGTAAAAAAAGAATTCACTCACAAGCCAAACAAGAATAGAGAGTAGTTGAGCGTAGACCAAGAACCGCGACGGATGTAGCAGCGCAATACAGATATTGACAGGAACCACGTGATAAATTCAAATTCATTTTGACGTTTACCGCATAGTAATAAAAAATAAGATTCAAGTACCAGTATAAAATCAATATCAATCCCCATCGGTCACTCGGCGAATGTCGTCACGAACCAGTAAAAACTCGTGTCACGTTTCGTTCAAACTTCATAATCTTTAATCAAAATTTATGAAACAAGTGTCTTACCCATATTCGCCATAGATCAATGATCCAAGAAATTTAAATTTTGAAAAAAATTTATGAAGGTGAGTAATATCTCTAATAAATCTTCCTCTTGATTATTTTAATTCGTAGAATCCATTTAATTAATCACTATCCTATATAAAAAAAAAACAAGAAAATCTCACCAGATATTATAACTGTACATTATCCCGCTATTCATTACCTTCGATCGAGATTCTGCAACAGTGACGATACCGCCAAACGAAACACAACTACCGTTTTCAAAATCGGATTAGAACCAGCACGCGATAAACGATGCATTAAAAGAGACAGAGCCATGCTAATCGCCTAAGAATTTAATCGATCATTCGAATCATGAACGTATACTATGGCGTACAAGTCTTCCCCTTCCGGGCCTCCATCTTCGTAATGGGAGCACGCTTTCTGCAGTCAATGACACGGGAAGACACGAAGACAAAATTATACAGCAAATACACACATGAAAATGATCCGTCGATAAGGAAAATATAAATAATTAATAAAATATTTTTAATTGTAACAAAAATTATTTTTAATGATTTCACTCAGAACCCTAACATTTTCATCTTCGATGGACCTCACGAATTCAGCCATGCACTCGTAATCTTATAAAAATCGATATCGAGATCATTTTATACTTGAATAATAATTTTTGCCAAGTCGCTCTCCATATAATCGTGTTTACCTCATAAATTCACACTGGAAACAAATCGATGGTATCAATCGTCGATGATACGTCGATTAATAGTAAAATCAAGGATGAGATTGTGACGCGTGACGCATTTAGATCAGTAGCCGGCGCTGGCGTTAGATGACTAAAGGAATTCTTTAAATTCCTTAAGACATGTGCGAACCGTTCTATTAATGTTCTCGTCACCTATTATCCCTCTCCTTTCCTCCCGCGTTCCCTCGCGAACCTTTCCTCAGATTTAAGCGACACCTATCCCGCATCTTCAAACATTTCGCAGAAGACTAAAAAAGCCTGTTTATTTAATAAAATGAAAAATCTTAAAATAGAACAAATATCGATGAAAAAATTTATCTGCGTCAAAGTTGGATAAATTATTATTGAATTTTTGCAATGAGCTAATTTCAATCAGGCACGAGAATTAATGTACTGGAAGACACTTGCACAAGCCTATAAATCATCATTAGCGACATGTGCTAATGAACGAGAAATTAGTAGCGTTATATATACACATATATATGATGTTTGTCCAAAAATTGTACAATTGTCGAATTTGTTACATCCACAACTGTGTATCTTATTATTCCATCCTAGTCACAACATTGGACTCACTCGTTTATGCAGTGAGCTTAATCCAAATAGCGTTTGTAACATTCTGAACGTTGCAACGTCGTTTAAGTTTCAGTTTAGAAATATCCCATCGAAAGAAGCGTCGCGGCGCTGAGGCATTCTTATTTTTGCAAAATTTTTTTCACTGAAAATCAATGATTTTGATTTTTTACTATGCGAATGCAACGAGCCGTTAACGTGACCAGTGAGGTGTCTGACCTCGTGGGACGTGGATTCGTCTTTGACGATTTCTGGCATGATGGACATTCTACGTACTTCCTGTGACGGACGATTCACTTCTAGGCCATAGACAAGACGGACGTAAATCTTCTTTTTCTGCTGCACTTTCTCATTTTTCTTCCTTCTCCTTTTTCTCTCTCGCACACTGCACTTTCAAGCAGCTGTTTTACCTCCGAGTGTAACACCAAAATAGAATATTAGATTGTACATGAAAGCAGTCATTCAACCTGAAATTTGTATTTCTCACGTTAAAAAAAAAAATTAATGCCATTAACCTCTAGAGCGTGGCACATTTTTTTCAAGTTTCAATATATCAATACGATATGCAGTTTATTTGAATAAGTAATCAAAGTCTTAAAACTTTATATATCAACGTTATGTTAATGAGACGATGAATTTTTGTAGGGTTTTTTCGGACTGCATGGGTGTATCGTTATAGCGAGTATGTTATTCGTATGTTGCAGCCTCAAATGCCACTAGTATGACGTCAAATGCAATCAGAGGTATCCGAAGAAAGAAGAGCTCGCTATGCGAGGTGAAGGTGGCTGTTATTGGGGCTCCAGGAGTTGGCAAAAGTGGTAAGTGCTCTGCCAAAGTGTGTCGGAAATAGTTCGCCGCTGGTATACAAGGTAGGGATAAATCAGTCATCGGTGATGCATTATAACCGGAGGAATAGTGGTACGTCGATTTGGCACGGATAAAATAACTAGAGCGCGAAAGAGTTTCCGCGAGTCTCGTGAGTAAAATAGTTACATCAAGTACGGTTGCTTTAATGCGGCGTAGCGATTATCCGTGCCAAAGATGCTGTACGTGTATATCTGTATATATATGTATGTACACACCTTCCTCACGAACCATTAGAAATCATCTAAGATAACAAACTATGATAGATCAGTTGAAATAATGTTTCGACATACTATACAAAGATTTGAATAAAAAAAATTGCAAATTCAATAAAATCAATCGAGCAAACATCTAGTTCGTGAATATTATCGAGAACTTGCTGCCCTATACAATGCAGATAAAAATCGTGACACAACCAATTAATTTAAATTGAAAAGTTTTTGTTTATCTCTCAAATGAAGCTTACAAAAAATTTAACTGATGCGTAATTTAATGAAATATTTTTAGCAGACTCGAACACTGTGACACTGAATGTTCTCGTAGTATTAAAAAAAATTTCCTTCGAGCAAATTTTCCACTCTGGTTTCCTGATACTTACTTGTTTTCTCTTTCTCTAATTTCGACCTCTCCCTCTGACTTGGTTGTTTTATCAAAGCTGCAAGGAATTCGTTGTTAGTGTTTGCGTTCACTGGACGACGACCCCGCCAGATGTGTGCACATTCATGTTGTACGGTTCAAACATGAAACTCAGTACTTTTGCGGTTTCGTGAGAAACTTTTTTTCTAAACGACGAAAACTTCGTTTACATATCGTAAATCCATTTGATTAACCGACACAAAACTTCGTAGTCGATACCTCGAGGTATTTTGATTATTTGCAGAGTTGACTGAAAAAATGTTTATCCTGATGTCGCGAATATTGTCTTGATGACTTTTCAATCCGAAAGATAAATAAATTGACGTTAACTCCAGTGCAATTTACTCTTCTTAGTTCCCTTGGTACGTAGATACGTGGCAAGTTGAGTTTAGATAAATACCGTGAAAGTACCTCTTTGACTAGTTATACAGCATAGCGAGAAAGTTCAACAATTTGCATACGCTAATTCCGAGTATTTTACAGCAAGATCGACAGGAGATAGTAAGCTGGTGCTTGGTAGATATCGTGCCAAAAGTACAACTCACACGAATATACAGTCATTACAAATAGTTTAATCAAAATGTTGTCAGTTAAAGTTTGCCAAAAAAATAACAGAAATATTGCGTACAACAGTCTGACTCATTACGAGAATTACCTACTCGTATAGACCGTGACAAAATTACAACCTGTATTATCAATAGCATTCATGTTCAAAGTCAATAAATTGATTCAGACAAAAAACAAATTTTTTCTCACATCTAATAACCATGATCATGCTTCATTTGTTTATTCAATAAATTAGTAACTCGATTTAAAATACTTGATAACTTCTCCAAACTACAGATTGGTCTGAAAGAAAATTTCACCCGTTCATTTCAACGTCCTTTGATCAATCGCTGAGATGCGTATGAGCACGACAGTAATTTCCTTTGAAAATTCCACGACGTCATTATCCCCCGGTCATCATGTACCGGTGTCTATGTCAAAGGAAAAAAAAAAAAAAAAATGTGTAAAAGCAAAGAGCACACAGCATCCCATTCCTTCGATATATTTGTTGCTTTTCCATCATACCAGTTTATTTTCTCGGTCGATGTTAGCCGTGTATTTGTCTTGAGGGACCACAAATAGAAGGTTAAAAATAGATGACGTCGATTATATCGGTCGAACGGTGACGTCACGAAAGTCATTATAATACGATGACGTCGCCAAGCCAGTTACGTCTATTACAATATTTCCGAGTCACGAGCACAACGTCCCACAACAATACTGGGCTGAACGTGAATCGTTAATGGCCGACCCTGTAAATCCACCCTCGCGACACAATTCTCAGCATCCGAAATAGAGACGTGAGTAATAGCTGTAACATTCATTCGTCTGCTAGCATCGGCAGGGGCTGGATGTTATACATTGACGTGGGTCGAATAAAAGTGCCTCTGCCGTTTTATAACGCGAGCGATCAACAACTATAGTTTTATACGCACGTCTGCTCTGAAACCTAAAGGCCTTGGCGAAGTGGCGCGAATCTACTTTTGATCCAGATTAATGTGACTTCACTATAAATATGCGCGAAATAACGACGCCACGGGAATGTGCCACCCAGAGCAGAACGTGTTCCAGTTTAAGATAAAATTGAGCGTAGCGTTAAATGTGCCAGTAACTCCTTTTTTCTTATTAAGACTCAAAAGAGATTCGTATGTCAATGACGAATTTTCAAATTGGACGATTCGTTGGGATAAAACTTACAAAGAATGTTGATAAAATAGTACAGCAATTATTATGACATAGAGAATCGCTTCTCTGAACTTGCAATTTACGTGGTACGAGATTCAGCTGTTCCTGGCGTGGACGTACGGATAAAGTGGTCGGTGGATAAGGTGCCCAAGGAGTGGTCGTAATTCTTGATGAAAACGGGAAAAGCCAATGGAAAGAGTCCGCTAACCAGGTCGTGGCTACTCGAAGACGAGATGCTGGACGTTACCGAGTAACCGAAAGGCGATTAGCGTTAAATTCCGAAATTTTGTGCAGAGCCGTCAGGACAATGGGGAGTCTTGTATTTTATTGGAGCCGCAGAGCAAACATTGGTTAACGTGCGCTGTACGGATCGTACGGTACTATTTACAGAAATTAAGGCGTAAGATGGTCCGGTTAATAAGAAAGGAAAGTTTAACGGAAGTGGGGGAAACCTAGAAGCCGGATATATATATGGTGGTAGTACCTGAAGATGATACTGGCCGTGTGATGGCAATGGTGGTGGTAGGACCCTTAATGCAGCCAACTGCGTGTATTTTTGGCTAATGGCACGTGTAAGGCATAGGTGGGTAAATAATTCGTAGGTCCCAGCAGTTGCAGGTTTAAGCCGATGCATGTATATGCTATTTATATAACTTTACTGAAAGTATCCATGAATATCTCTAGGACTTACGGCCCCTTAATTTCATGATAAACTTTACACCCCGCGGTACAAAAATTGTATGTCACAGATGGGTCAAGTAAAAACGTTATTTCTCTCTCTAGACTTCAAAAAAAAAAAAAAAAATGTTTTCAGTCAAGATTATTATACATTACCATTGTCAACATATCGTTATTATTGTCGCGTGATTTTACAGATTTGATTTCACGTATTATCGGACACGCTCATACGTGCTATGTCATCATATATTTTAATCGAATGGACTAAGCCGGATTACTTAATTAATTACTGATAATTATCCAAGTAGCCATGCACGATATTTCTCATCTGGATACATTATATCGAATTATGCATGTAAATGTTCGTATGTCTTTTATTATATTGCATAGCAATTGTCAAATCGCGAATGCACTAAAGAATGGATACTAACTTTGAAATGTACAGTATAGGTGATAGTGATATAAGGACTGCCATAAGGTACACAAGAAATAGTTGATCCTTCGGATAGAATAAACATTTAAAAATAATCGACGTATCCGCGAGTCATTTTGGAATGTGAAACGGATTTGTTTTCGTCTCATTCGTCGGACGTGAAGTGCCTACTTAGAAATGGATGCTCTGCTGCTGGATCACGGTCCATGCATACCATAAACAAATAGTTGGTATATTTCGAGCGAAGCTATAACTTGATAACCCTCTATTCGTGGCTCGATCGTCTGTTAGGTTTCGTTCGCGCCAATACCTCATTATTCTCTGTCGGCTTTTAGGTAAACGACAAGATAAAATGTTCAAGATTTTTCTCCGCTATCGTATTATTCAAATCTAAAGATTCTAAAAATATTGTACGCATATGAAAATTGGTAAAAAATCTGCGAGGACTGTTGAATTCGAGAATTCCAAAATTATTACACTCTTTCGACTTTGTAAAACTTCAAATAGTCAATTGAAGTGCTAGCGCGGGTAATTTGATATCGGTAATTATGACATATATTTATATGTTACGATCTAGATGAACAATTAACGTCGAATAACGAACCTTGTATAAACGGAGTAAGCGATCGTGGCAAAAATTTTTAACGGATTTTTTATCGGTACACTTGACATTCTAAACGAGAATCAATACGACTACTAGTATATTATTATGAGAAATAGTGAATTCTTCGTAAAACGTATAGAAAAATAAAATTGTTTTGTATTCTTCATAATTCAATTTTAAATATCAATGTAATTCCGCCAGAATTATGGAGTTTTGAATAAAGAATCATAAATGCAAAAAAATGCGTAACTAAGTATATATTGATTGGCAATGTAGGAGAGAAATTATCAGAAAATTTAAATATATATGTCATTTGAGCTCATAGGTAAGGTCGATTATATCGATACAGGAATCAAGGGGATTGCAATTAAGGAGCCGCCAAGACGTTAACCGAGTGCTCGTACAAGGTTTTCCGACGCCTTGGCAGGTTTTAAGTAAAAATAATGTGGTATATCCCGCAGCGGGTCACTAGGCTGTGGCTTTCGTTTCAACTTTACGACTCGGCTCTCATTTCTTGAGATCGAATGCCATGATAGAAATGATTCGACTCCGTTCGCGCGCGTGGGTTTTGTTCTATTTTATAATTTTTTTCTGGATCGTGTTTTATTAAAAAAAAAATTTCTTAAGAGTTTATACGGGACTTGATTAATTAATTATAAAGATATACGATATTGAAATCTGTGTTTTCATTAAATACTCTTACAAAACTTGACACTTGCAGTAAGAAATTACAGCCTACGGATATCCTACAGACGTTCTACCAACTTCATCTCGTAAAAATGTCATACGAACGCCTTTGGTAATATTGCGTTCTGTACGAAGTAAAAGTGTACATATGTGATATTTGAACAATCGCAGAATACTACTTTTCGCTTTTCATACATAAGTACAAATTGTCAATACACTCTTTAATAATGATATTGTTAAAATACAAAAATTCGTCTTATCAGAATTGCGTTTGCTAAAAACATCGGGTTCATCCACGTAAATACTATTATTCGAATGTCAATCCCGTCGAGTGTACTCAATTTCCTTATCGCAGGGTAAGTCTCCTCCAGAGCTAATAATGAGTTCTCGTTCGATCGATTGTCTTACAAGATTCAACCGGAAGTGAAGTTTTTAGAAATTAATTAAAAAATGTTTAATAATCGTCAATACTTAAAAAACTTATACAAAGGTACAAAGGTCTACACTTTACTTGCGGAACAAACCGGAATAGAGCGGACGAAAGTTCCGTAATCATAATACCTTGATAAGAATTTATAGAATTTTATCTCTAATAAAGATATTGGCTTACGAAAACTTAAGTCAACATCGACGTCTCGATACGATCGAAATTAAATATGGAGACGCTGTTCGTAGGTAAAACGACGTTACGGTTCAAATCGTCGGCTATCAAAACAAACTGCAAGATGTTTTAAGACCTCGAAGATGGACTAACCAGATTTATAGGAGTCTACTACACGAATAAACATTTAGTTGCCATAATTTATCACGAGCTTTGGAACAGCCGGTAGTGCGTTGAAGTTCCTTCTAACGATTTCTAGCTAAGGAGGATGTGGCTCTGCTTCTCCAGCAGCTTCCACATCCGCTTACGAATTATTCCAAAAACACACGTGGGACGTTCGACGTTCGTTTCCGACGTTAATACTATACGCCAATACGTCAAACGCGGAAGACCCTATATACAACGGAACGTTTCGACGTCATTTTTACTATTCCTGCATCCGTCTGTTTGAAATATTGCTTTCATGGTGTTCGCCGTCAAATTATTTTCTCAAACTCATTCCTTCTCAGTTAGAATTCAAAGGAATTTCAAATATATCAGGGATACGTGCAACTCTTATCGACAAAGGGTACATTTCGATGGTGGAGGATTGTGAGATTTTGCAATATATATAATATATATACACAAAAATGTTTAGATACCATGGCGCAAGTCTGTAACGCAGCATGCTTGGAAATTTGAAAAGTACGCGAAATAAACATCTTCTCGTGGGAATAATTATATTACAAAATCACCATAAGATCTGTATCGATAATATTCCTAAAAATAATTTAAGTTTCGTCGAAAAATCGTAAGTTTATCGTTTTTATGCCAAGTCCATTGCTATTTATATGAATTCACATACCTATAAAAACTATAAGCTTTACGAAGACGATATAAGAATTTTGATTTTCATAATGAACAAATTATTCAATTTAATAGGTTATAATGAGAAATGTCATTACGAAAAATAATAATGTCATTAAACAATTTTATGTATGTTAAAAGTTGTTTCACAGTCATTCGGATAACGTGTGACGCTTTCTGTTTCAGCCCTGACTGTGAGATTCCTCACGAGAAGATACATAGGCGAATACGATCATCAGGCCGGTGGGTAAATGGATAGAAATTGAGGAGCTATTGTTCCTAGATAATAATGCCGAGCAAAGTCGACATAGTCACAACATAAGGCAACGATTGTTGAAAAATGGCCAGCAACTGTTGCCGCCTCTAACACTGTCCTCTCAGCATACCTCGGGTCGCGTCTGTTCTAAATTTATCGCAGACGAATTTGACACTAGACAGGGCCACTGCTAATACGACGTTGATATTCAAACGAACACGCCGTGTCCTTTGTACACCGGTACCGAGTAGAAAAGGGGGTGGCTACTTGTTGACTATACTGTGCGAATAGTACGAATAGTTGACGTGTCTTTACTATCTGCTAATTGGATTCCATAACGCCATTAGATCTGGACTGAATCGAAACAGCGGTTGAAAATTTCCTTAGGCATCACTCTATGTCATTAGAATATTCAGTTAGACTGAAGTTGAAAATGAATGATCAAGGGAATCGAATGAATCTAATTTTAACTTTTCTTTCAGAGAACAGATACAAACACGAGGTCTTAGTCGACGGCGAACCTATACTCTTTGAAATTTTAGACTCTTGTCCGAAGGTAAAATTTTGAATTTTGTAAATAGAATTTGAATACGTTGGGAATATTGGAAATTTCAATGCAGTGTGCTGCGTGCATTGCCACTGTCATAAAAGGATGTTACTTTTGTTTAAAACAAGATACAATGAGATTAAAAGTTTTTAATTGATTATTTTATTATTACTTTACTGTAGTTAATATTGAAATAGAATTTTCAGAACAAACAGATTTCAAATAGAACGAATTCTAGTCGTGGGAGTTTAAGATCAAAAGCTCTAAGATATTAATGAAAAACCAGATATATTGTCACGTTGTTGGATATTTTTTTAAATAAAGAAAAAAAAAGCGAATCGAATCTTTCTGAAATTTATGTTTCATATAAATATTTCTAGTTTTCTGTCTTGCGTTACCGAGATGCAACTTATATCTATACCGTTATTTATATAACAAAACTGTTGACGATATAAATTTTTGGCACGCATTGTGTTTTTTATCTTTATATCTAAAACATACAATTCCCTAAATAGTCAGATCCATTCCTGAAGTTTTGGTTTACGTTTCATTATTACATCATAAGCTTTGCATTCATGTTATTTTTCTTTTTACTGCTAGCTTTTCTTAACGAAATATAAGCATCATTGAATATAATTTTTTGCTTTGATAGAGCGAGGACGAACTGCCAACTATAGAAACATTACAATGGGCCGATGGTCTTCTGCTAGTTTATTCGATAACTGACAGAGGATCATTCAATTTTGTAAGAAAAGCAAAGCAAGCACTTGCTGTTGCTGATCCCGAAGCGGCCATGCCACTAGCATTGGTTGGTAATAAAGCAGACATGGTGCACTTAAGGCAGGTCAGTGCTGAAGAAGGAGAAATTCTGGCTAAAGACTTTGAATGCTGGTTCAGCGAAGTCACAGCAGCTGAACAGGTGAATGGATCATTCTTTTTCTTTTTCATAAATAGTATTTTATCTCGCTAGTACGAATGATTATAAGACACGAGTGTAACAATCACACGAGTGTTATACACACATTCATACTAGCTAGATAGAACAGTTTTGTAGCCAATGCTCAAAGAAGAGGCTTTCTGCACTTTTTTTTAAGTTTTTTTTCACTGTTTTAAATTTTAAGGTAATTTTCTAGTTATTTGCCCAAAAAAAAACTATTTTAAGGTGCCCTCTGGCGACACCTTACGGAGTATTCTTTGAGCATTTTCTACAAAAATTAACATAATAAGCTTTATTTTACGTTTAGCCTACAATACTTAAGCTTTTACCAGCAAGTTACTCACAAAGTTTTCGATTTCCTTAATTTGATAATTTCAGAAGAGGTTAATTAAACGGTCTTTGGTGATGCTTTCAGGTTGCTCAAGTGGCTGAGTCCTTCCACGAACTATGCCGTGAAGTTTTAGCAGCAAGAAGACGAAATAAACAGTCTTTATTAGACAGGATGCTGGGTAGTAAAGCAACGCGTGCTTATTCCAGGGGGAAGAGCGATTCAGCCCTGCCAAAAGATTAACATGTTTTAATACAGTATATTTTATATATCAAATTAAGGGTATTTGTACTTTGTACAAATTACTGGGATACGGTATGACCGTGAAATGACGGTTGGTTAATTTATAAAGAGTATTTGTAAAGAATACGTTCTAATATTGTGAAATGTTTATACGCGACATGGCGAGTTTTCGTTGTGTCGTGGAAATTTAAACCGAAAGTGCCAAAGATTTTTATGATTCAATAATTCAGTGCCTTTGAATGCTTCAATAGGCACGATGAACATATGTGTCTAATAGTTTTGAGAAATTTATATACCATCCCCGTGTTGTGAATTCGATATTATTTGTAAGCGCGGAATAGAGTATTACTGATGATCTTTCAAATTCGTTAGATAATCTTTTGGTATGTCAATTGAATAATTGTGACGTTATTCAGCAATTTTTGAATGGTACAGATTACACTTGTTATTTTTCATGCCAAGGTAATTCTATTAATTACTTTACTATAGTTGGACATTACTAAGAATATTTGATCTGTCGACTAAAAATCGCTAGTTTAATCTAGCAAAGGATTCACGTTTTACGTTCAAGAAAATAACTGTCTTCCTTTTCTCGACTACACTATCGGTTAAAGCAAAGAGCGACCTATTTGCAATTAATCTAGATAAGTGTTGATATTTACATTTATTAATCTATATTTATTTTGTACTTATATCTATAAATCCTAATGATAAAATTCGCATTTATTTAAATTAAGCTACACATTCTTACCAATATCCTACAAGTTTCTTCACACTTTGATCCTTCCTACATGAGTATCACTCTTACTAGTTAAATACTAACTTTCATATCACATTCAGCTGTATGACACTGTTTAAATCAAATGGTCTGCTGAACAGCAACATATTGCGTACGTGACTGCACACGAATATCGTCGAACTGATTATCAATAGTATTATTATACAACATTCTTTTTCAAACACTTCAGATTTTATTTGCCATCATCGTATGTTTCTAAAACGTCGGCCAAATGTTCATTATCCCTTGGCTTTTTAAATTGCTTCCTCCTCGCATTAGGTTTCTTCCTTTTAATGGGAGCTGGCTTTTTTGGACCATGATCTTGCATTGATCTGATTCCCTGCTTCTCGAGATATTCATCAATTTTCTGATCGTCCATTGCATCTACCGCAACTGCACGCCACAATTTTTGAAATTCATCGTCAATTGGAAACTGTGCGGTTTTGTCGTTATAGAAAACAATTTTCTTTTTATCTAACGGTCGTGTGATAAATAATATTTCATTTTGTAAGCTCTGGAAGGAAAATTTGATTTGAACTATGCATTTCACTTATTATTGTAATTATTTGTATAGTACATGAACATGCATCTATTTGACACATTACCTTTAAATGCTTGTCGCAGTGAGGTAAGCTTTCTTGTATATCTTCTAATAAAATACCTCCCAGTCCTTTTAGGTCCTGTTGCTTTAATAATCTTAACAATGATTTTTTATCCTTGATTCTGTACAGAGCTTTAAAACAGAATCTACCATCTGGCATTACCTCTATTTTTGGATTTTTTATTAGCGCTTCTGTTTGTAGCCATTGCTTTACCTAATGAATAACAAAATTGACTGTAATACGGAGCAGTTATTTAATAGATTGTTTCAATGCTATCTGTGTCTAATATTAAATATTAAAAAACTTGTAACTATAAATATTATCATAATTTATGTTACCTTAGATCCTACATCCAATTGATTTGTTTCATCCAAAATCTCTTCTAATGTTAAAGGGTGGTCATCGCCATCCTGATGCCTCGCTTTCATATGTTTTACTATTTTTGCCAATACACCAAACTTATATTGAGAACTACCAGACATAGTCTTATAATTAACCATATCCAGTTTGGGTCCTGAGGACACCGAAGAGGACTTTGGCTTCTTCTTTGACGGTTCATCTCGATTCACTTCCTTCTCTGGCTCTCTTTTCTTCTTCTCGACACTAAAATTACAATATTTCTTATCAATCATTCTTGATACATGTCATAAATACAAATAAAACAATATGAACTTATTTAATGAATTCAAATACAGAGATCATTACAAGATAATTTGAGATAATTACAGTATGTTATACATACCTACGTTAACGCAGTAAGAAAAAAATAGATTATCTACCATACAAATACTATTATCCTCCACCAAATATTGAAGAAATCAGTAATAAATAAAATATATTTTATAATCAAGCACTTCATAAGATATAAAATGTAATATAACCAGTAGGTGTGCGTTAAAGGTTAGAAATTCCTAAAATAATAATTTATTAAGACTAAGTACTTACGCTGGCGTTGTCAGAGCTCTCTTCTTAAAGAGTTCTCGTTCTCTAAGTAATGCTGGATCCATTCTGATCACAATTTTTTAGACGATATTTATACAAAATATTGTATCAACTCTTTATTAGTAACACCATATCGTCGCGAATTCCTCGTTTACTGAAGTTCCACATTGAGGGCGCTGCAAACAAATTCAAGACGTTATATATGGTGTGATATTCGTTCTCAAATCTACTGTCAGTAGTACTGTGAATATGGATGTCTCTCAGTTCCATGTTGATAAACAAGGATAAGATAGAATATACTGATTTGCAGTAGTGGTACTTGGTAGTAAACCTCGGAACGTAGAAATAGTCGGTCCACGAGTTCAATTATAATTACATTTCATAATCGATCGTGGTCATTGAGCAATTAATACTGCAGTATACTACACGATTATCGAGTCTTCTCGATTAAATGAAAAAAGGGTAACATTGCATATCAATTGAATAACACCAGATCACAGGACTTTTATAAGCTTCACAAGAGCCTTAAGTAATATTTAATGACATTTATTATGACAACGTACTGCAATTCTATTCTAATGCAAGTGAAAACACTATCTACAAATTTGTCTGTTAATTGCAAATATAAAAATCATAATCAACCAAGTATTTTGAGCATCGTACTTCAGTAACTCAACAAAATCACTTTTATGTACGTTCGTGATGCAGCGATCGAGATAAATTTTCCAAGATACTAAATAATATTGATTTCACCATTTCATGGAAACCCTAAAACTCACTCATTCTATTCTCACTATAACGGATCTTCGAGATACAAATTGGTAAGACACATATGTACGTATATAACATAGAATTTGAGTGTTCCACAAGGGGACCTTGGATACCTATATAATATATGGCGGCTTTAGAAAGCGAGATACATACTCAGGCAGTCTAAACATCTTCCAAGAAAAGCAGGGCAGCAAAATAATACGACGAAATAAACGTATTTTAGTGCAGAATTGGATATCGTTCTACAAGTCTATCGAGGAATACTGTGAAATCCTCTGAAGCTTTACGATTTCACGTATGCTTTATGTACCCTCGCAAGGAGTAACGGCACCACTCGCGTCTCTAACAGTTACTTTTGCGAGCGATGCACGTGCAAATCACTTTTATCAACGATGCCTTTACAGCTAGCAAAGTATTTCGTTCGATACGCTTCCTCGAACATAGTCTATACGCACCATGTCTTTTATAAGACCTGATCGTAAACTGATCACGTCAATCGAATTGTCAAGTTACACGAGTCCTCGACTTTTCGTTTGAACTCTTGAGACTCTTCGATTTACATAATTGACACATCAAAGTGCCACGGGTACCGCTGCACTGCGCACACCAAGTGACACGTACTGAACTTACGATTCAAGTATCTGCGACATTTTTCCCGTGAAAAAAAAAGTAAATTTTTACAAAAATTAAAAGTAATATCAAACACGTATCTTTCTCTTAAATTACTAACTGCATACTATATAGATCAAGTACACGCCCAACTCTAACATCAATTGAGATGATGGAAATGATGACGTGCTAAGCGCTCGAAATGCCGTTAAACTATTGTCCATCCGAGAAAGTTGATGGTAAAAAAAAATGATCTAAACGTGAAATAAAAAATACCTACGTATTTGTCATCATCAGATGGACAAATTTTCCGAATGAAATTTTTAGATCCCACCATTATTTTTCTAAAACAAAACTAAGAACTGAAAAAGTTTTTTTTTATTGAAAATCGATGTTTTATGAAACATAACTCGCGATTACTCGAAACCTGGTAGCCGAAAACGCTTGAAATCTTGAGAATAATGTTGAGAAAGTTTGGAAAATTACAAGGACTTATTATTACAGAATGACTCATCGTTGATATTTCATTGAAAAAATGCTTATCTCTATACGTATGCACTGGCGATCGCCAAAAACAGTAATATTGCATTCCCGAAAGGCTAAAAAAAATCCTTGTTGGATTCCTAATCGCACTGTGAAGGGATTCGCAAACTAGGTTTGGAAAATGGGATTGGGGACAGGTCATGGAAAAATTAATTATCGCCACCCTGAAAGTTCCCGAATCGTAGGACATTGGACAGTAATACACCTCCGGATTTTTCTTGTAAAATTCATTTTTTTATTTATATCGTCGTAAATAATATCATAGTCATTATTTCACTATTCTGCAAGCCATAACATAACATAACATTGACCACAGATCTCTCTCTCTCTCTCTCTCTCTCTCTCTCTCTCTCTCTCTCTCTCTCTCTTTCTCTCTTCACCCTGACGTTCCTCTTTGCTTCTGCCAACTGAGACTGAGCAGTTGGGAAACTTGGAAAATCAGCCGGAAGAGAAGCGTGTAGTAGGGGTAAGTCATACTTAGTGCCTACTAGGTTTTTGAATTTCATCATGTTAGAAGCGATCGATATATTTGCTGATGACGCTTGGAATGGGAATTATGTCAGAATTTCTATTTACTTATATATGTATATGTGTATACATGGAAAGCAGTAGGTAAATACAATGCAGGCTCATATACTTGAGGCTTTCTGGGCTTTGGAAGGCAAAACTTTATGGAGAAGTATTATCGATACCAAATCGGAACGATTTTTTATTTAAATCGTACTCTGTAAACAGCTTAGCAGTCGAAAACTTTGCTTTTACCGTGAGGCTTTCCGGTACTCGGAAAAATCTCAAAGTACGATACATGGAAATTTTTCTGTTTTCACGGAGATGCGGCAGAAAGCATAATATATATATATATATATATATATATATATTATACGGTTGCGTATGTGGCGATAGGAGAAAAAAACCTGTCCGTATACGTAACACTATTAAATATTCTAAGTTTCATATGAAATTAGTCTTATCAATATCTTAATAGGTTTTTATGTATAACGTAATTTATATTTACGTAAATTTAACGAAGCTTTGATGTAAAAATATTATTCCATAGGTTCCTTGCATGTTAGATTTTTGGGAAATCATTTGTATTACTGTAACATTATAGTAGACATACATATTTACAGGGTATTGAAAGAATGATCCAATGAATATGTTATTTATGTTTGGCTATAAACTATATGGCATATCAAAAGACGTAGTCATATACTAACATATGCATTTTGAGGGGTCATTACCTTATGTCTTATAATATAAATAAGTCCTCTAAATATCGTGCTGATCTTTATATGTTCATATCATAATTCATTCTTGGACTGTCACAAATATAACCGGTAGTTCATATAAAAAATTAATTACGACGCCAGATAAGAATATTTTTGAAAATACACGTATATTAGCATCAAAGCAAAAATTAGTCTTATTCACTTAATAATGAGGTCTTAACGTGTTTGTACATTTTGAGCGGTAACACGTGATAGAGCGTTTTCAAATTGATGGATAGATATTTTTAACCCATCCCAAAATTCAACAAAGGCACGTGAAGGAACTAGGATACAAATTAGATAAACAACATGGGACCACACTGTTTGGAAACCAGCTCGTGAAATCATGTTCACTCTCGTGTTAGCGGACACACGGTCACTATGCAATTAAAGGGATGAATAGTAATTACAAGCAGCCCCCGTGTCCTTCCCTAGGACGAAAGGTCCTGGGACATACATACGTGAGGAACAAGAGGGACGGAAGGTCCTTTCTCACCCTTCATGGATAGGGATCCCTAACGAGAATGCGATGGCCGCTTACGACTGAATTTTTCTACGGCGTTCTGGTTCAACCTGGAAGCAAAAATTGCGGTACTAACGACGTTCTGTTTATTGAAGTTTTGCTGCAACGGTATTACTATGTATATCCTATGCTGAGATTCCTTTGGACGAGTCTAGTACATGGCGGATATACGATAATTAACGAGAAAAGTATTCTGGTTACTGTACATCCTGTTTTGCTTTTGTAAGAGGATTTTGCAAAAATCCTCTACAGGATAAACATATACCGAATCACTGACTGAATTACTGAAATGATATTACTTATCATGGCGATTGGCTTTAGACGGAGTCAGTGTCTGTGTAATGATAATAATAGGATTATTAAAAAATGCAAAGGCGCTTATAATTAATCTTATAATTAATCCCAGTGCATGCATGTTAAGTAGTAATAAAAATCGCGAGGAATGCTCTCGGGTAGGTGAATTCGTAATAATGAATATGCGGCTCTAATGTAAGTACATCTGTACCGGTCGAGTACATGCAAGGGGGTAAGTTCGAGTTCTCAAAAAAAAAAAGAAAAAAAATAGGAGTTTCCCCGCACTGCAGATAGCCGGGTATTAACGACAATGGCTTTTTCGTATACAGTAGTGTTTGAATGAAATACAAATTTGATGTCATACACAGTGTATTTGCCTTTGGATAGGATTACAGGGTGGTACCTAATCCCATGCATGCTCTATTCTTTACTTAAAAAAATGATCTGCTTTTAATACTGTTATAATTTGGATACTGCTTTCAAGGAAGATATCCATTTGGCGTCACCGTTATTATTTGCCGATGATTGTTCGTTCGCCAGATTTCAAGTCACCCTATATAAATGTCCCGTGACCCATTGCCTTAAGAACCCCACTGGCAATATATCTCAGACAGAAATTGCAACTGGACCACATCGAAGATACATCCTCGTATAAACATTCCCTTAACATCGAACGGGTGGGTGAATATCCCACGTCTTAACATCCCCAATACATCTTGGAGAGCTACCCTTAAAAGCATTCCGTAGGATCCTGACTAGAGCCTTAAAATTCCAGGACGACCAGTCGGGCCCCTCCCTCTGACGTTGAGTATAGTTAAACCGTAAAACGTAGGACGCAGCATTCGCGCTCACTCGTATAGATGGTGCAGCAACTACTGCTATAGCTGATATTTTCGGTCCAGCAGAAACGGCAGCATCCCCCGAAAGATCGCGCGCGCCTCGTGACGTCACATGCGCGTTAACCGTACGCCTCTCTGCCCGACGGGGCTGGGGCCTGGGGTAGATGGCGAGCCTTAGGGGAGGTAGATGGGGTTGCTGGGAAAGGGTGCGCGAGGGTTGCTCAGAGGGGGATTGAAACTCGGCAGTGGGGAAGCTGGGGCGGTTCAAGCGAGACGAAGTTCACGCCAAGTGGCGAACGCCAGTTTGTGTCAAGCTACGGAGCGCGGAAGATGCTCCCGCGTCGTGAAACGGGTGGACCGCCGTCGCGGCGCCGTCACTTCCTTTTTCACGTACCAAGGATGACTGCCATCTCCAGATTGTCCTACATCAAGGCAACGAACGCGTCTATCATGATACTACTACTCGTCCTAATGCCCTCGGTGTCCCCAGAAAAAATACCGATAGGTGAGTGACCTGGAAAATTCGCGAACTACAGTCTAATTGCGATAACTTTGCTGTGGATTGAGAATATCCTTGTGAACGCTGGTTACGAGCCACGGGGAGTGGGCTTCTGGGATGTATATATATAAAATAAGTGACACGACCTACCACGAGGATAGGCTTACGTTATACCGGAACCAGATGACCAGCGGAAGCAGGAGTGGTGATTGCTAAAATTTTGATTCAATCGAAATACATGTCGGTCCGTTCGTACATCTCCTTTTCCCTCGAGAAATTTGTGTGGGAATACGTAGCTTTTTTTGTTGGCTTTAACATTGAGTCGAGCGAGTATGATTTTTGTTTCGTGTATACTGTGTATGTATATACGACCGCGTATGATTTATGGCCCTGGGAGTGACGAGTTGGGATGAAATCTCGGTTGGACAAATAGTGAGGTTACCTATGTTCGTATATCTACGTGTGTTAGAATATATTCATCCTTGGGCTACATTTCCTCGCTCTGAATGTGTCATTGAGCGACTCCCGTCTGTTTCGACGAAGATATCTGGTTCGGGGTATGTGTACACTGGCTTGACCTGGGCTTTAGAGAAGAAAGCCAGGCATGTGGTTTCATTCTGTTTAGGTTATACCCACCTGAGTGCGAGTGAGGTGCGAGTGAGCACCTCGGAGTCTTTGTCTCTGACCTTTTCGCAAGATTTGGGTGGATAGGTTTTCAAATTAAATATATCCCAGGCTCGGACCCTTGGAAGGGATGAACTCCACTCCCACCCTCGAAGGGCGCCTCTAGTTTTCGAACAGTTTTTCAAGGTACGAATTTTTGCAAATCTCGTACAACACATGTGAATAGACACTAAGGTTGTATCATACCTTCTACGTAAGTACGCTCGTCAAACACCGTTCGTGTTTTCTTTATGATTTTCTAGTAAAAAAAGAAAAAAAAGAAAAAAGAATCACGCTACAATTCGAAATTTTATGAAAAATCCGAGTTGAAAAGTCGTCGTTTGAAAATCTGAGGGTACACTTTTTTTAGACACGTGTGTAACTTTTGGTGACACTGACGCTACCGGATAACGAGTCGTGTATCCTCGATTCGAAGTTTCTCTTGTTAGAAAAAAAAAAAAAACGCGATGGTGAAATCAAGCCTGGTATTCACTGACATGCAATTTATCTCTATTATGCGATATCCCTAGTTTGGTTTCGGTGCAAATTTCAAGGGACTTATTTACATTGAAATCAGTAAAGAGGATGGCCTTTCCCTTGAACATAACCTAATTTCACGTAATAATCGTAACCCTGTGAAATAGGCACTATTTCGGTTACTGTATATGTATACGTCACTATTTTCACATATGTATAGACTAATCCAGCATCCGTGTATACAGCTCCAGGCGATTGATGCAAATTCACTAACTATCCGGCAGAAATGCGTGCAACTAGCGTTCAGGCAGAGCAAATAATATTGCGACTGTCGCGTAACATGACAAAGCCAGTGGTATGACTTGCGACTAAAACTTCTTCATGTATCCTGGATACTCGACAATAGTAGTATCTAGGGGTATTTTAATTTTCGCGCCAAGAAACTAGTTTTGTGTATCTGTTATCAGTGGTCACGTGGACTCATTCACAGTTGTGCGCCAGATAAAAATATTTTTTATTTTTCATCTTAACTATCCTCGGCCACACGTGACCGATAGATAAGTGTGTCATTTTAACTTACCGAATTTCATACGTCTCTGATGCAATTTTTTTAAATTTATATAAAGCTACATATCCTCAAGCTATACTTCCTTGTCATAATTTGGACATACGCGAATGTTTGCATTCATTAAACATTCATGTCCAAGAGATGAAAAGTCATTTATGAATTTGAGGGATTTAGCCATTTTATATATTAGACCATTGCATAATTTTTACGATATGGGAATTCTACAACGTCGTAAATTATACATGCATGTAATCAGAGATAGTGTCCTATCGAAAGCAGCGATAATTATATTCATCGGGCCGCATTCCGTCGTGCGCGTAAATGGAATATCTGCATATCATTAGGGGTTGATATTTAATCGCCCCTAACATATGAGAACACAAAAATCGTACAATATTTTAAAAGGACGCTCATGCTTTGGCTTAGTAACGTACTTATGTTTACGTCGTATTTTGCTATGCGTATATACTTTCAGATAATACAATAATAGTTATGATGCGAATGGTTATTATTGGAACTTCTAATAATTATGTAATGCGGTTCGATATTACGTTAAGAACTAATTATTGGATAATTTCGCCAGATTCGATTCCAGGCGTAATTCATTTATCCGTAGTACCAATATAACGAAATTCAATGTAAATGCCTTGTCCGATGCATTCGGTACCTACGTCCTCAATCCGTGAAACATGAGTGGACCGTACGAAGTAAATATTTTTTTAATTTCCGTTATCGTTGGTCCGGATATTTTTTTAGCTCTGTTACCCATCTCCTTCTTTTGGTCCATTCACTCTGATTCTGCCAGACTGACACATCGACGAAGCCACGTAACAAAATCCGACAAGCGTGCACAATTTCGCTGATCTATCGGCGAGCCATGTAAATTTTAATGTGTGCTTTTTTCTATTTACGGTCTAACCGAACAAAAAATATATTCAAAGTATTCAGATCGCGTATGGTTTTCACACGATTTTGAACACGTATGGACCGTACCTGAACCGTATATAAAATATGCATTAGTTAACTAAAAATTGTAATTGATATACAATATCTTAATCGCGTATAGATACGACCTGGATTTTATTGTAATTTCGTGTATAAATGTTATTCTTTACGAAGTGTAACGAGTCTTGATATGCCATCACCAAAGTATTAATCTCCCCGTTCACCGACTGGAAACGAACCTATATTTCATACTTCAACAGGTATTGAGTTGGATCATGTTTATCCTACCCACGATACTTATCAAGTTTACCATGTGCTAGTCGATAGCATGGAAGATTAATTTGGTATGAGTAAAAGAGGTATGTTAAGTTCAATATATAATTTATTGTATAAAATCGACATGAAATCAGTTTTTAATATTTAAATGATTATTCAAGTTAATAAGAAGCTAAAATTTTAAATATAGATTTAGTGTAAATTATATGTACGTATGTATGAATGTAATGTATTATTATCATTTGTGATTATCAGTTTTTACTAAAGTATCGAGGTACGTGACCAATCGCGAATTTGCATTTCGAACTTATAGAATCAGAGTTAAAATTTTGTATACGAACCCTTTCGGTAAAATTCAGGTGATATTTATGCACAAATGTTATAAGATATTGGCTTACAATTTTTATTTAACTCATGTAAATTTCATATACGATTCATATAGAGTCCATATGTCGACAAAATCGTGTATATAAATTGTGTATACGATATGTATACTTTTGATATATATTTTTTTTGCCACTCCGGGGTATTGACAGAAAGTAGTCTGGTATATTTGGGGTAGCAAGTATGTGTTGCCATTCCCTTTATACACGTACCAAAACACGTGCGAATATATTCCAGACTGTTCCATACCCACCAACGTTCGTATTTCTCAATTTCACTGATCTAAAATATCGCTTGGAGCACATCATACGAAACTTGATATTTAGTTAAAAGCTTCGCAGATTACCATCAATGCAGATTTGAGCGTGGGACGTTAGGGGTTGCGGAAAATGAGTAGAGAGCACCGTTGCCAGAGAAGTGAATGATGAATTCCTATAGAAATGCTAGCGTCTCGCTTCCCCTTACCGAGAGAGACGGCACTTCCTCTCGGAAGGACAGGGGTGGCGGCGTCGGGGCGGGGAGGTGGGGGGGGGGGTGTTGGAAGTGAAACTGCGATGCCGAAGGGAGCACGGGGGGAAAGTACTCGGTTGACAGAAGGCTGGTCGAGGAAGAAGGAGGCTGGAGCAGGTTGATGCACCGAGCTATACTTGCTTACTATACATAGCACGTGCCCCCCTTCGCACCCCTACCCTATATATAACCTCATGTGGACCTCCGACTATCCCCCTACTTCTTCACGCAGAGGCGGTACCTCAGAGAATTTAAGGCGCGAATGTGGAAGATTGTGCGTGACCCAGATTCGCGACATTGAATAGATCGTTACACACTCAGGGAATGAATCCGAAAATCATTATACTTCCAGGCTGTATAATCCAATTGGAATTTCTATCTGTTCCTTGAGTAGATATACTCTCGTATACTATAATATAGTATATAAAACACGGTATCCAGATGGATGCGAAGATCTATCGCGAAGAAGATAGGGGATGAAGAAGCAAAAGGGACCTGATAGCAATCCGGTTAGCGTGAGTTGGTTTGGAATAACGTGAAAAATGAATTCTCCAATGGCGGCCGACACAGATCGTCCAGCTCACCATCGATCAACTCTATGACCCGAAATCGCCATTTGTTTTCATTCCTGGTGAGCTAACCGTGAGTATAGTATAAAGTGTTATATCTATATAGGCGCACACGGGATATCGACGTACAGCACGTGTAGTATCTATGACCAAAGGATATATTGTGACTTGGGAATCTTCAGCGATTACGGGCTAATCAAGTGATGGATTCTCTTGAACTCGGTGCTTCCCTTGTTATTTGATTGATACCCTGATGGTACCGGCTCGGCTGGTCCTCATCGTATCTCTCGGCTCCTCGACGGAAGGTTTCACTGCCTTTGTAGTAGATATCCTATAGGTACCACTCAACTCGACCTGCCGTTCAACTAATGCGATTAATGGCACGGTGCTAGCAGACAAGAGAGATGGGCGTGTCCGACTATGTACCTGGCACGAAGAATTTGCCATCCACGCCTAGGATGGCAAATAGGGCGGAGATCGGCTGCGAAGGAGAAGATTGATCGATGAGGTCTCGGGCATCGCGAAAATCGTCCTTTCTCGATGTCTCTGTGTATGCAAATAATATATTGCGTGCTTGACGTATGTCGATAATTATCAAATGGAACTACAGAGATTCGAGATCGAGAGGAGGCTGCGTGCTTGAGGATCATTTTCTGTCTGTATGTTTGTTAGCTAATTAGCCATGCTGGTGGTGTCTGATATATTTCTAATGGCTATCGATTTGTATCCTCGTATATCGGGACAAACAGAGCCAATTTATTGTACGCATAATCGTCGACGATCGCGGCGTTATTCCCTGCTGTGTTATGTGAACGCTCCGGTTGCTTCTATATAATTGATTCATCGCCCTATTAGAATGACAAAACCACCATTTCTCTGCTCGCGTACACGTATGCTTGTTAACCTGCCGTAATGTATGACTGGGATGGAATTTCTAGTCTTGAACCGCTCTGCTTATAGATTGTCAAATGGGGTGTTTTGTTGCTGGGTACGGGGCATGTGTGAGTGTATTATTGTTATAGTTCATTGTAGGTGGCACGAGAATCTTATTCATGAGTGAGTTCGTCATTTTGGGGCGGTGAATGAATTAAGGGATAACGTGGGTAGAAACGTTCTCATGGTCTCCAGTTTTCCTGATGCGTTCACACCGTGACGGTAATCTGTTGAAACTTCCGTCTTTATCAGTTCTATTAGTTTCTTGCGTACAGATATATAATATCTAAGGAGGTACGACTGCTTCCCGTATACTTTTTTTTTTTGAAATTTTGCACGCACACGGACTATCTACTTGCCAAGAACAAATCCAAATTTTAGATGGGTTCCTTGTAATAATCATACCTCCTTGAGTTACACGCATCGATTGGATGAAATTTATTCGAGCTATTTGCAAATATATATATATAGGTAAACTATATGTGACAGTTGTACGGGAAAGACAGGCAAATCACAATGGCAAAGTACTCGATATTTGCTGATATTGCTAGTTGCACCGGCATAGCAGGTAACCGTGTTACTCGCTGCTAGAGAATTCTATCTGCATCCATCAGCTACCAGGTACCTATTCAAGCGTTGTTGCAAGTAGAAGGTTATGCGAGCACATAGTGCGTAATGCAATACCCCAGACAACAATGGGTCAGTTGTGCTTCTACCTGTTTGAACAATGATCCCCTGATGGAGCGGATCCATTTTCTGCATCGTGTTTCTCACTGAGAGGGAAAACAAAGTGGTGCATATGCAGAAAATACATCTGCACCATTTGCAGCCCTTAGTGAAAGGGGTGAGGGTGGGAGGGAGACGCGTACACCTACCTAAACCTTGTACCTGCGCTAGGGCCCTATACCCCCGTAAGCAATGGAAGTAGGAAATACGATGCTTAATGGGATGAAAAGGCGAAGCACTTTCCACCCCTCCCCCCTTCTCTTCGTTTCATCCCCATTTCCAATTTACAGCATGCACACTCCTTTCTTCGTTGAGCCTAGCAGAAGGCATACTCCAGCCACAAAGATCCAAGTAAGCATAAGCAAGTCATCCGGAGACTGCATCAGACGCATTGCCATTCTTATCGGGAATAACGTTCGTACGTGTCTACGTGCCGCAGTACCAGGAGGTGTCCGAATGTCTGCACCTACAGGGTAATCCGATAGTATAGCTATCCTCGGGGATAGGGGATAGGGGTTACTTGTGGAATTCATCCAGCCTCTTTGAAGCTTCAGGTAATGTCCGGGAGTCTGTGCTGTGCCAAGGTCGCGGCTATACCCAAAATTGAAAGTAGACTGTGGTTCTTAAGAAGAGGGTTGTATCCTTGGTGTCTGTTTTGCACTGACGTTGATACGTATGCCTAATGTCGCGGGCTGCCTGTGGTCCGGGTAGGTTTTGAAGATTGGGAGTCGCGAGCGAGGGGAGACTCTGGAGACTGTGGAGTGTCAGGATACTTCAGGGAGCACTGTGGAGGGTGGAGGGTGGAGGGTGGCTCTGCTGTGAGAAGCAAGGAGAGAGGAGAGGCAGAAATGGCGGGATCAATGCTTGACTCCAACGGGCGAGACACCCTCTGCCTACTACTCTCTCTCTACCCACCTACCTATCTACCTACCTACCATCTACCTACCACTGCGGCCATTTGCCAGGTTGTGGCTGAATCTGGATGGTTATTAAAATCTGTAGCATCACGTCAACGGTCCAGAAGCCTTATCTCCGATTCTTAAAGGAATTTCATTACGGCCCAGAGGGAAATTGTCACGACTTCAAGAACGAATCCTCTCTCAACTTTTGTTCGTCTGGCATCTGACATACTCTGACTTGATTCAATTTCTTGTTAAAAGGGCTTTGATAGAAAGAGCGTGATCTTTTTTTTTACGCTGTTTGACAATTAGTCTTTATCGGGGCGAATCGCAAGTTTATTTTAATTGAGCTTTGACTTCTCACTCGTACCTCTTATCGTCGCGTCACGTGGCGTTTACTGCTATTGGAAACAATTTCTGGAATCTAACGAGCTGAGTGTTCGTGGAAAACGTGAGTTATTCACGTCGTTTCTCACGCTCCTTTATCACGCCGAATAATCAGGATATTTCGAATTACTGAGAGTCAATCTGTATCTGTCAAAGATCAGAGGGGAAAGATCATTTACGTCTTAGGGATATACATTGTTCGGCTGTTTAATTCGAACTACGTATTATATATTTTTTATACGAGTTTTTCTCACGGAATAGTTACTTTAAACATTATAAGATTCTCACATCGTGTATATAGTCAATTTTATAATCCATACAAGATTGACTTGCACTATAAGAAGAGGAAGAAGAGTTGCAAAGACGGAAGATATAGAAAAGTATGTTACTTTATTTTCAGTTCCACTCGACTCGACAGAAAGTTGACTGCAAAAATCATAAAGACGTTGCCAGCCGCGATAGACGCTTCTACGTCGTAGCGAGAACTCGGTCGATGATATTTCCGCGAGTATCGTGACAATAAACTACAGCCACCTGTCAAACTTTAACCGAACGACATATTATAAGCGGCGAGGAAAAAGCAAAGAAAGGAAGTAAGACGGAAAAACGAAAAAGTAGTAAATAGGTCATATGGTACAGAGGAATACAAATCGTAGGGATCCAACCTCCAATTGTCAAGATAACTCCCCTATCAAATGTATTCGAAGGAAGGTCTGAGTGGGTGGTTGACGTCAACCCCCTTATAGCGGCAAATATCAAGCCCCTGACGCTTTCAGAGTTCATAAGCAATCTTGGCGCTACGTTCCCCATGTTCATCTCCCTCGAGGCGTAAGTAGAACCATGAGAAAGCAGCCGAGTCCGGTTTTCCCTCTATATTTTAAAGTTGCCGACATCCCCCGAGGACATGCTCCGAGGTGTGCTTTGCTTGGTGGCTGCTAGGTAGCCAGAGAGCCGTGTGAGTGTGCAAATATGAATTTTACGAATACGAGGAAGACTTCGTGGAATCGCCAGGGATATGACGTCGATGTTTCAGCGGTATTCTGAATATGCCAAGAATTGCTAGGTTGAATTTTGGTTATATTCATCTTCTAAAAATTTTACCCAAATGCTCTACGAGTTTAGGATATAAGCATGAAATTTTGGTAAAGATGATTTTTTTTTTAACCGGGTGTTGTAAACGCTTCTGGCTTTTTTCTCTGGTATCGATGTAATGGCTGTATGCTTATCGTGTCGAGGACTCTCGAAAAGTACCATCTCTACTTGGTTCCCGGAATGAAGGACAGAGGAGCTAGCATCGCCGGTTCGTTAAATTAATTAAGGCCACTAGCCCACGGTTAGTGGCTACTAATAGTCTAGATTATCCAACGTTAAGGCGGCTTATCGAGTAAGTTTCTCTTCTTCGGACAGAAGGTTCGAGGGTTGGTTCTACTCCTGCAGCCTGTAAATTTCCAAAGACACTTAGAGACGACGCCCGCTGTGATATTTTATCACCCACCGTGCGTGATACGATGGCCCATTAATCCTATTCCGTGCTTCTTGACGTCCCAACTATTCTCGAAACCGGGCGAGACGATAACGGAATCTCGTGACCTCGTTCTGCGCCCCGTGGGCCTTCGAGCCATGCGTCGGCTTAACGTTTCACGCGTTCGCACGCCTCGGCAAGCTTACTCAAAAAGCCTCTTTGAATTTTCTACCCTAACGCGGGTAAAGCTTCTTAGTCACATTGTGTTATAGAAATAGCATAGATAACGCGTGCAACCGTGTACGCTAACCTTATAACGCGTTTAAGAAAGGGTAAGCTCCAGGTACTGGTAATATGATAAAGTACAATAAATCCATAAGACTTTGGACCAACAACAAGCAACGCGGTCTTCGAAAATAAAGAGAATAAGAGCTTTACATTTCTCGTGCAGGAGTTACCGGATTTTCTGTATTATCAGGGAAGTAACCAAAAAAGGTGTAAAGGAAACTCGTTGTCTAGCGACACTGTTGGCCTTTGCCATTTCCTCGCTACGTCTCCCCCAGGAAAACTTCGTGTAGGTGGAATGCTGTGAAAAATATATTTTTTTATTATATAATATGTGTATACTGAATATACATTTGGTTTTGCATTATATACCGCTTTTTAAATTACGCTTAACGGTAAGCGAGCAGCTAAGATCAGATGGCTGTAAACGTTATACGAGACGTGTCTTCCCTCCTCTGAATACTCACTGGTTACGTCGGCTGTTTCGCGTAATGTGTAACGTGCTTCGTGTTTCGCGTATGTAATGGGAGGTTAACGCGAGTTACAGCCCAAAGTTGTCTCTGTTTTGCCTTTAGCACCGGATTAGAGCAGCTTCACTGGGATTCAGGGGTCGCTTAATCATTTTCATTGCGCTCTGTACCAGGGCTGCCATATACCTACTATATGTATACGAAGGAAGCTAAAGTGTATCCGGTGTCCTGTGTAGTCTCAGTAGACCTATATACGAGATCTTATATGGAACGTGTATAATAATCGATCAGTGGTTTGTCCCGTATCTAAAGTTTTTTTTTTTTCACTGACGTGTGGATATCTACGTTATACGTTCTCTCAACTACCCAGCAGACGCTTCGGTGTTTCCCAAGAAGAGAATAGGATAGACGCGTGAGGTAGGAAAACTTGAACAAAGTAAAACTGAAAGAAGACCGGATTGTTCGTTGAAGCTTTTTTTTTCAATGTCCTCTACCGCATGACAGTTTTCGCAAGTAACTTCGTTATGTCTTGTTAGACTGGTGGATTTGAAGGAAAGAAAAGAAAAAAGGATACAGACTTTGGCAATTTTGTTATAGATGCTTAGTATATTTTTTAAAAGTCTTTTCTTCGTCGCGGGACCGAGCATGATTTTTTTATCGAGTCAAATATTTGATTGGTAACTTTTGGCCCTGACGGAAAAGGAGTTACACCGTTTTTATTCTAGTGAACGCTTTTATCGACTTTTCCAAATCGTTAAATCGAGGAACGGGAACTTTCTCTTTGCTCAGTCAGACGTACAATAGGCTTGATACATACATATCTTTCTGTTCATATATCGAATATTGTATTATTATTTGGTTATATCGAATACTTAGAAATAATCGAAAGGGCTTGTTCTGGATATCGATATGGAGATGAGCTTTAGCTTCGATATTACATTTCACCCTCGATCGTGCTCGAAACACCAGGCGACGCATCGGCTCGGATTCGATCATGTAGCCATTAGCGACAATCTTATTATTGGATTATCATCCACAGGCGTCGAGGCGGCAGAAGACGACCGAGAATCCATTACGAGGCATCAGAAAAATTGCTTACTCAGTTCCTAAATTTTCCTGCTTTTCTTCTACCTCGTTTCTTTTTTTTTCCTTATGTTCGATTTATTTCTCTTTTATCCTCCCAAGCCATTTCGCGTCTAAGTCCCGTGGCTTTATCGTACAGTGTATGTATATACCTACATATCAGTACCGTATACATATATCTCTTAACGGTGACTTATGATATTCCGTAGGATTACGAAAGGACCGCTGTCTTTATTTTCTTTCTCGCGTGTACCGGGTCCAAGTCTTCGTCAGTCTTTCATATATCTATTTCAAACTCGCATAAAAATTAAAGTCCTCGTAAATATTACTTTGTCCGAGCAAATCTCAGACCCCTCGTCCCTTCTGTTATTCAGAATTATGAGTTTACGTAAGTAAATTTAAAGGTGCTGGAAAAAAATCGGCATGGAAGACGCGGTCGAATATAGCATAAGCGCGGGAGATTCAAACTGTTGTAAAATTTTGGCCTTTCATGATCGTGCGCCACGATTGCAATACCGTGTCCTTTATCATTTAAACCGTCTTTACCGTTCGCATCGGCATTGATGCTCCTGGCGAAACTCCGCATAACTAAGGAATAACTTATAAGAATATCTAATAGACTCATTACACGTAGATATATGTATATTTATATATAAATATTCATCGATTTACATAGTTACGTAAGCTGCATATATTCCTAATACATATTTCGGTCTCTATTGCCATAACTCCTAATCAGACCAATACCCATGACAGAATCAGCCAACGTTAATTCAAATTCATACGCATAGTTCAACCAATCCTAAGTGTGGATACGAATTGCCTAAGTAAGTCAAGTCAAGGAGTTTAGCTATGCGCAAAGTCGGACAAGTTAAGCTAGGTTAGGTTAGGTTGCACTTGGACAGTCGTAGTTCACCAAAGAATAGGGGAATGTTCTACTCCTGTAAAGCGGGATGCTCTTCGTGCGGATGCTGTGCCGTGAATCGGGCGTAGTGGGTTGGCTAGAGGGAGTACCAGGGTGGGACTGTTTTGTATCACGCTGTCCTGGTGAACTCGAAACTTTTCACAGTTCCCCCCATCCGCCCTCTCTCTCTCTCTCTCTCTCTCTCTCTCTCTCTCTCTCTCTCTCACTCACTCACTCAATCACTCTCTCTCTCTATCTCTTTACGTATCTCTTTATCCTTCTTGTACTTATCCTCTTCTTATCCAGCATTTCATCCCTTCTGTTTCTCCATGTGTATATTGTCGCATATACATGTCTATATGAAAGTGCAGCCGTGTACACGTACCTACTCTGTCGCCCTAAGAGTCCGCCTCGCAAAAGGAAGAGACTCCCTTGAAAATTATAATCGCACCACTTACTGCATCCAACATTTCTCCATTCCTTCGCCTTCAGTTTCTACCGCGGTAATTGCGTTTACTGAACGACACGAGAGTTACAAGGCTTTGTGTAGTTTGCAAGCTCCTCCACCTCATACTCTTTTCCCCTCACCACCTACTTCCTGGCGAAGGCAACCTCAGTCCGACGTGCACGCTGTGCCACTTGAAACTTTATTTATTTTATTTTTTTAATGCTTTTTCATCCTTAAAGCTGCTGCTTCCTTGTAATTCTTCAGCAACTACGCCCCTGCACCGGAACCACGTCGAACCGTCAAGCTTGTTATTATTGCTGCGCTTGCCAGACAGTCCAGACACATGCTACCGATACGTGCTATCTATCCAGTATTAAACTCCGTTCACATCCCCCACAGCATAGTACAACATAGCATTGTACATATGGGTATATAGTATATCTATGTAATACGTTGTAGTATACCTATAGGGACTCTCCGTTAAGGCTTCTTATTTACAGACCATCAATATTTACTCGAAACGTTGTTTTTCATTTTTACGATTTAGCGGATGAAGGGAGCAAATTTTTCTTCAAAGTAGAACACAACTGATCGTCTCCTTCTTGTTACTCAGCTAGGGTCGTATTGGGTCGTATAAACTGGTTCTGGCTCTGGGTGTACTGGCTGACCGTTATCTTCCCAGTAGCAGCTACAGCACTGGCAAGGGTGAAACCTGGCTAAGTTTCATTCGGGAAGTTCAACGTTTACAGTCTTTGGGTGTTTTATAAGTTTGGGCTTCCTTGGGGTGGGGACGTGGGGTGGTTTAGCGCGGGCCAAAGGCGTATTCGGCTTTAGGTGGATTGCGAAATGGCTCTCGTAATGCGTTCGGGATTGAAATAAATATTGTAAGATCGTTATAGAGCGCGGTCTACCGTTCTATTTATGGCGGCCCCCTTTTTTTCTCCTTCTATTACCGCGAACCCACGTATCCATGATTGCTTTCACGTTACTCCCGGTGTATCAACGAGCATTTTGTTTACGTGCACGACACGATGAGGCATAAGGATTTTTATGATTTTTTTTTCTACCCTTTATTCCCTGATACTGATTTACGAATAATTGAATTTTGAAAAGAAAGCCAAGTTTTGGAAGATTCAAATCTGCGTATGCTTCGACGTAACAGTTGGGGCTGCATGGGCGTCAACGTGTCATGAATACCACATGTCATTTTGAAATTCCACGTTTCACCATCTGTTTACTTATTTACAGTACTATGGGAATGTACAGCGTGGTACAACAGTTGCGGTGAAATTTCACTTGTAACGCATACGCGCGTTAACGCATTAAAATCTAGCCGATATCAGCTACATTACTAGAACTGCATCTAACCGCTGTAATAACGTATCCAGTGATATCAATTCCTCGTTAGACTTTTAATCGAACAGTGCTGCTATCACGATATAAAAAGTCATACAGCATATTCAATAATAATTTTATTATTGATTACAAATTAAATAATACGTTTCACAGTAATTCCCGTACTGGCTTGTGTAAGCGAATTCCTGTCGATTCATATTCCACCTGCTGCACATTAAAAAAGAATTGCACTTCCAACAATTTTATTGAATTTATCCATAAATTCGTACGTGCGTATGTAACGTCAATATATGCTTTTATATCCATTAGACCTCGGCTTCTTTCGCTACTTAAAACTTCCAATAATTTATCAGTCGTGCGCAGAACACTATCGAGAGCAGCAACAACCATTTCACGGTTTAACGTAAAGCTCTTTTTTTCTGCTGCGATCCTTGCTTAATGCCTACTGCATTTACCTCTTGTCGGTGAATTTATATTTTGAAATACGATCAATGCCCTCCACTATATATGCAACTTCATTCGTGGCGATATGGCTACGTTGCCGTATACGGTTCTGGCATATACCTAATATATGGAAACTCGATGTTTAAAGCGATACGTCATTTTGGACATTAACAATACTCTTTGGCTTCACTTTTTTTTTCAATGAGCTTATATTTTACACAACGAGGAAAAAGCAAACTATGCGCTGAAACAAGATCGAGGGGTTATGAAACTTTTTTCATTATTTATTAATTTTAATTAATTTTTACGGTCAATGGTAGACCTCGTGCATTATCAGTTACTAAATAAGCCACACTGAGTGTATATTATATTTTCTGGTTCACATATGACATGTGATTTTGAGAATGAAATATACTATATATCACGTACTGTATATATCACGTATTATACATGTGTATACCTACTACACTGTATTGCATATATGTATACCGACGCTTCTGGTTCTTACCCATCGTCTCGTAAAATAAGATGTCGACCCGGCTTTTACGGATGCCGAATCAAGATTAGATTTACTAGACTCTAGTAGATCGTACGAGATCTATTTGATGCACATTGACATTACGATCTATTACCTGTCCTCAGATTCCTTTCGAATTGAGGTAAACAATTTTTCACTGTAATTACTCATAGTTGACTTTTTCAATTACATTCAATACTTTGAAGAGTTATAAAAAAATATTTTCTGCGTATAAAACTTTACACAATGTCGAATGGTATTGCTATCAATTATTCTTAAAAAATTTTTTATCAGTCTTGAGATTTTTAATCGACCTTCAAGTCAACCGTAAAAATCGTCGGATCATTATCATTCTCGATTTTCCATTTAAGGCTATCGAACGTTCTCCCGTATGTCCCATGGAGCATGTAAGTTCATGTCTCATCCAATACACACCCCATTCCCTTATATAGTGGACCGTGTGACTTTTATGGCGAGGTTTACGGCGTAATGCGGTTTTGACAGTTTCATGAATGAGAAAGTCTTCAACCGAGAAGATACAACCTTTTCGGATCTATGTATATACTTATACCTATATATAATACCTTGTAGTGTGATAGGCATAGATGGCTAGAGGATTCTATACAGTATAGCATGGGACCATAGTGTATCTACACCACAGGATGTGCACTGGAGTACTATATACAGGCAATGATGTAGTCCCGTGGGACCAGTACGCGTCAAAGCGTAGGGAATGAAAATATATTGGCCCCCCCACCCCACCCCCCTTAACCTACCACCCGACTTAACTTATGCATGGAAGCGACAGAATTTATGTTCGACTTATTCGAGTCCTTGGGAAATCGCTCGTGGAAGTATTCTGAATTTAAATTCTATTCGGAGCCCGATGGAAGTGTCACGTTGTTCCACGCGTACAAGATGAGCTCTTCGACAGGTTTCTAGCTTACGGAGTATTAAATCGGCCACCCCTCTGCTGCAGGTATCAGAGCTCTATACCCGGCAGCCCAGCCCCGTCAGCCCCCTCGCCGTTCCTTCGATATTCCCATCACGGATTTCCCAAGAACTTTCCATTTGGCAATTGCATGGGGATTTAATTGCTTTCTGACACTCGAAACCATACGGAAATACTTCTGGCTCTTATTAAACATCGCGCGTTACGAATATCACGAATAAACTTTGTAGTGTGTTACAGAAATATTTTATTTTATTCGAAATATAATATTTATATAATTTTTATAAATATTAAGGAAAACAAGGGTACGTCGGTCGGTGTACTTTGATTAAGTGCATCGATGCCTGGTGGATAAGGTTGCTTGTCTATAATAAAAAAAAAAATTTCATCCAAACACGTTAACATATGCAGATAATAAACTTTTGGCGGAAAGCAACACGTTTTAAATATGTATTGATTTATTTGCAAGTAAAAAAAGAATTTTACTCACGTTCATCTAAAGTTAATACACCAGTCACCTTTAGTGATTCAGCGTTGGATCGATACGGAATACCTTTTTTTTTTAAACAGTAATTCTAACAATGTTCACGTAAATTTAACAGTAACATTTGCGATATCATACCTTCTCTCCAATTACAAGTGTGAAACTTACACTGCGCCATTTGCCGCTTGCAACAACAGATAATTAAATTACACGAGTCACTTTCAGAGATGTAAATTAATGAGAAGCCGCCCTACGGCTACTCAATAATGTAACCTACATATTCTCTCATGCAGCACGGGTTTATATCTATAGCTACTAGTAGGTATCCCGTGGCACAGTCTACATATAGATATATTAGAGGCGATTCCAAGCAAGATGATCGGGTCGGGTTTCCCTTTAGCCAAAATTGCGAGAACACTAGAGTGAATGTGCGTGACAGAGAGAGAGAGAGAGAGAGAGAGAGAGAGAGAGAGAGAGAGAGAGAGAGAGAGAGAGAGAGAGAGAGAGAG
>JARQTH010000568.1:0-133671 GCA_030142595.1 Trachelus iudaicus
GGTAAAATACCTATTAAGGATACTAGTCGCACCATACGCTTCAGTGCAGGTATGCATAAGGAGCTGGCTTTCAGTGTCGTTTTCAGATTATGTTTCAAACGGTTCCGGGATAGTTCTCTCTAGTACTCAATGTTGGGACTATAGTTTCGCTTTGAACTATTGTTAAATAATGCTGGAAGCTAGCACCGCATCGCTGCACTCCTTAACGCAGGTTGGCATGAGGTGCTGGTTTTTCTCTTAGTAAATCTTATTGAGCTTACATTGTGCACTCGAATTTAAGATTACAAGAAAAATATTTAGTCAATATCTGATGAGCGCTTTAAGGGTTGCTCTGGTAACTGGCGGTAAGTTGCGGAGAACCCGTACCGGCCAGGCTACCCGTTCGTGATCATGTTCAGCTCGGCTATGACAGGATATGCATTATCGACGGAGGTGATGATCACAGAAATCCTACTCCCGGACTTGTCGCTCCGATTTAGCGCAATGTTTTTGGTATCGCCTAAAACCGTAGCGTTGTGCATCTCCCTATTCGTCTCTGTTCTCTTTCAGTCGAAAGTAGTTCTACATTTTTTTTTATCCTGCGGCTAGTCAAAACATGGCGGCCTCTGTATGTGAGACCGTGGTCCAGACTCTTACTTGAGGGACTCTAATGTTTTTACAATCGTATAAACGTAGCTCAACGTGATTTTATAGATATTTTGAAATGTTGAGTAATTAATAATCTTATTAAGTTTCACAATACCTAAACGTTATTAAATATACAACATGATACCAACGAGGCAGTGCATTCCGAAACTACTAAGAAGTTGTCTATTCAAGCTTTCTTTGCTAGACAGGTTAATTTTATATAACTTTATTGAAAGATTATAGATCAATTATTTGTAAAAGTTCATTGACAATGGTGAAATAATTTTATTATGATCTTTTCATAAATATATTGCGTAGGATATCTGGAACAGCATCTTATTTAATTCAGCCATACAGAGGAAAAAAGGATAACAGTAGTTCAAATTTATCATCAATTTTTCAACCAGTTCCTATTAAATCAAATCCAGATGACATTAATGTAGGTGCTGAATTGTCTGGAGAATTGAAAAAGGGAGATTTAATAAAAATTTTGAACAAATTCTTACAACAAAGAGAGATCAAAGCATTAGCTTCAGAATATGGATTGGATGGTAATTACTTAGTTATAAATTGGAATGGAGTGTAGTATTAATTAATAAGGACTATGTTAAAATGGAATTTATTTATTTCTTAGACTATCTTCAACAACAGGCATATACAAGCTTTAGACGTTATTGTCTAGAAACAAAATCACTCCCTGTAGATCTTCATGTGGTCATAAGTGACATTCTTCAGGGTGCTGGACATGTTCATGACATATTTCCATATTTCATACGACATGCAAAACAAATGTTTCCACATATCGAATGTTTGGATGATCTAAAAAAAATAAGTGATCTACGTAGTCCAACTAATTGGTAAAGTTATATATTGTTGTATTTTTATAAATTTATCCAAGTTTCTACGTTATATTAGAATTATTTTCAGGTACCCAATTGCAAGAGCCAAAACACGAAAAATAATATTTCATGCTGGCCCAACAAATAGTGGAAAAACTTACCACGCACTGGAACGTTTCATGGCTGCTAAAAGTGGAGTATATTGTGGTCCTTTGAAATTACTGGCAACAGAAGTATTTCAAAAAACAAATGAGAGAGTTAGTATCTTTATTCGCCGTCTATAAGTCATTTGTATAATTTGTACTATTTATAAACAATTCTCAGGGTGTCCCATGTGATCTGGTAACAGGTGAAGAAAGGAACTATGCAAATGACCGTTTAAATCCTGCTAATCACGTGTCTTCTACAGTAGAAATGGTTAATGTAAATCAACCGTGTAAGTCTTTGTGTACTAAAAATTACAAAACTAAATGCAAATCATCTAAATATCACATAGTTTAATATCCTCTACTTTTAACAATACAGACGAAGTAGCTGTCATAGATGAAATTCAGTTGATGCGAGATCAAGGAAGAGGTTGGGCATGGACCAGAGCTCTTCTTGGACTTCCTGCTGATGAAATTCATGTTTGTGGTGAAGCTGGTGCCATCAACCTGGTATACTGATAGAAGGCTTTCTTGTTTAATATCATTTTACTTAAAGAAAATTTATCAGCTCTAATTCTTCATTACATCAGGTGATTTCCCTGTGCACGACGACGGGTGAGGACGTAGAAATTCGAAGATACAAACGATTAACAGAATTGGAAGTAGAAGATACTGCTTTATGTTCTTTAAGCAATGTACAGCCAGGAGACTGTATAGTCTGCTTCAGTAAAAATGATATATATACGGTGTCTCGTGGAATAGAGGCGCAAGGAACTGAAGTGGCAGTAATATACGGTAGCTTACCGCCAGGTACTAAATTGGCACAAGCTGCAAAATTTAATGACGTTAATAATCCTTGCAAAGTACTCGTCGCTACGGATGCCATTGGAATGGGCCTGAATTTGTAAATACTCGAAACATCAATATTATAAATGAACTAATTATATGTGATGCATCGTATAAAGTGGACGTTGTTATTTCAGGCATATACGTAGAATCATTTTTTACTCACTAATTAAACCGATTGTTAATGAAAAGGGAGAAAAAGAAATGGACACTATATCTGTATCATCTGCATTACAAATAGCAGGACGTGCTGGTCGTTACGGAACGCAATGGGAAAAAGTATGTGAACAATATCAATCAAAATAAATGAAACATTGATTTACTAGGATGTATTTTAGGGTTCTGTAACAACATTTAAACCAGAAGATTTGAATACGTTGAAAAATCTACTGACCCAGCCACCTGAATCTATCACACAAGCAGGTTTACATCCAACAGCCGATCAGATTGAATTATATGCTTATCATCTACCTAATGCTCCCCTATCTAATCTCATGGTGAGAATCTCATACTTTGACTCATTGAATTATAACATTTAATCGACCGTATTTAATGGTTTTTGACTTTTAAGGATATTTTTGTCTCGTTGTGCAAAGTTGACGATTCATTATACTTTATGTGCAACATAGAGGATTTCAAGTTTCTTGCCGACATGATACAACACGTACCTCTGCCACTTCGTGCACGGTACGTCTTTTGTTGTGCGCCAATTAATAAAAAAATGCCATTTGTATGCACATTGTTCCTAAAGGTAACTTAAATTTCTATACTAAAAAGTTCTATACAAAGATATGAACGTGTGTGACGCGAGAATTTCTTACAGTTTGCACGTCAGTACAGTCAAAATAATGCTTTAACATTCAGTTGGTTGTGTCAAAATATTGGATGGCCACTGACTGCACCAAAAACCATTCTTGATTTAGTTCATCTGGAAGCTGTCTTCGATGTATTGGATATCTACCTTTGGCTAAGGTAATATATCTTAATTCTAATTGATATTAAATATTAAATTATATACATTTTTTCACAGCTATCGGTTCATGGATTTATTCCCCGATTCCAATATGGTAAGGGATATGCAAAGAGAACTGGATGCAGTCATTCAGGATGGTATTTATCGACTTACTAGTTTACTGAAAAATTCAGAAACAGGTAATGTTATTGTTTTGTATTATATATTGCATCATTATATGATGAAGTACTATGTCGATTTCAATTCAGCCGTTTGTCGTCAATATTTTGTTTTTGCTACACATTTTAAAGTTCAGTCTCTCTCTAATGATATATTCCATTCAAGAGCATCACAATACTTGCACATAAATTGCTTGGTATTTACAATGATGATTGCTTATACAATTATATTGTTATATAGGTGTCAGCAGTGGGGCAGCAGCAGTTCCTTATGAAGACGATTTCCAGCTAAACACACAAAAACAACATTACTACAGAGGCATCAAGAAAGATTCTAACGCGAACGCCGTAGGTCATGGTAGACTTACAGAAAGATTGCTAGCACAAGGTCTTCTAACTCCTAACATGCTACAAGAATTGCGACGCGAATGGACCAATGCAGTAAGCAAAAATAAAAATCAAATAACGAAGCGTGACTATTAATTGTCAACGTGATTTGTAGAAATATGGGGCTGATCACAATAACACAGCTTATTCGCCAACCAAAATTAGGCGAAAGCGTAAACCATGAGACAGTGACTGATTTCTGTTTGTGTACGTAAGAAGCGAAAACGTAAGAATAAAATTTATAAAAACCTTTAGGATTGGCTCTATGTCAGTTCCTTCACATCCTCTTCCCCTTCAATTGGTTGAAAAGGTTCAACAGTACGTTGAAACAAGTTATAAAACTGAGGATCATTTTTGACCTGGCGTAAGTATCTTCGCACTATCCGCATAGATGGTAAAGTCATATAATTATTAAGCAGCATGTATCTGTACATTCGTGGAGATTCAACATATAAAAGAAGGCAGAGAAAGACCCAGGTTTCAGAATACCTAACATCCTTTTTACTTTCGGAAGCACTTGCTTTGAGACACTCCTTCATCATAAGCTTTTGAATTTCTGGCATGTTCAAAGAGTCTATAGTATTTAAGAAAGTCTTTTGTGGATCAGAGAAAAGATCCCTGAACCTGTCTTTAAAATTCGCCCTCATCACTTCGAATCTTTGATTGCGTTTAGCCAGCTTCCTTAACATTTTCTGCAGTGCGTTTATCTTTCTCTGTTTTCTTAAGAGAGTTACAGAGGCATCGTTAGTGTTGCTTTTGAATTTACATCGTGCTAGAACGTTACCCAGGGCAGAACATTTTGAACACTTTGTAGAACCATTGTTCAGGATGACTGGACATAATTTATGTCTCCATTTATCACCATCTCGAGATGCCACTGCACTGTTTATTTCTTCAAATCCTTCTACACTTGAACTGCCTATTTCGAAAATAATGTTTTCAGAATGGGTCAATGGTGAGATAAATCTGTATATGGAGAATTTGGAATAAATACCTTCGCATACTATCCTTTGATCTAATTCCTCAATCAGTTCTTCTATGTCAGATAGTGTCTGAACCTGAAGTTCCTTTCCCTCTCGAACAAGATTATGGATAAATGGATTGATTTCCTTGCTTACAGCTCCACAATGCATCACCATATCACTTTTTATGTAGACTTGCTTTTCCACAAATGGCACCCCATTTGTTGCCACATTCATGTATAGGTACACAACTGTTGTACCATGCCCTTTCGATGTTACAATAAAAGACCATCCTCGGGGAAGAGCCACTTCTGTATAGACTTCCAGTAAATCTTCGAATAACATTGTGTCAATTTGCCCATTTGAATGTTCAGTTCCATCGTGAGATTCTAAAGGATCTCTATCTAAATTGTGTAGTATTTGGTCGTTAACATTGTCTTCTTTTGTACTCAATTCAAGTTTTAAGGATTGATTTTGTGCATAGGAATTGTGTTTACGAGAATCTCTATCCCATATATCTGTAGATGTATCATCATCGATAATAATACCACTTTCTTTTGAGAAATATTCTGTGATTCTGTTCGAAGCTTTGGAATACGATGAAGTCTGCTCAATCATTTCTGTCTCTGACTGGCCTGATTCATGATGTGATGTTCCTTGTATATATAGTATGTTATCTTCTCCATTATTCTCTTCGTACATTAATTCTTGAACACTCGCATATTCTTCTTTGACTATTTCCATTTCATGTTCCTTGAGATCTTCCAACAGCACAAAGGTTGTACACTCCTGTGAAGAGTCTTTACATGAAGATGACTTACTGGATTCAACTTCTCCTTGATAATGTGGTTCATAGGTTTCAGTGTCAAGAAAATTTTCATTCTCAATCGTACTTGAATTACAGTAGTTTGTTGAATCATGATCTAAATTTTCATCAGTTCTAGGTATAGTAAAGACTTTTTTGACATTGTTAGTATGCTCCCTTTTAGGGGCAGATGAATTTTCCTTATTCACTTTAAATTCATTGTATTGATCCACATCAATATCTTCTGTGTTATCGTTCATCTCCAGATCAAGGTCTGGAACTGCACCTGGCCGTAGCCTACATTTTTTGTACTTAATCTAGAAAGTAATAATTAATTTAATATTCATTGTATCATTAGTTTCATTAAGAATACTTACTGTTATTACATGGGGCGGGACCCCACTAACCCAATGAGTTATTATGTCATTTTGATGAAAGTGCTTGCTACACACATATGTGTCGTCACTAACAGCATAATTATCAATACCTATTGCTTCTTGCCATTTTCTACGTGTCTCTGGATCTTTGGGAGCCGAAAAGAAACTGTACGAATTTCTGTAATTCGTCTCTTTACAAAGTACACATTTTCGTGTCATTTTCCCTCTCTGATATTACAACAGCAATCCTAATTATTACAGATAATTGTAATAACACGTTTTCACTTACAATTAACTTTTAAAATGAGTTATAAACCCGATGAGTATATAAATAAAAACTCGTGTGATAGGTTATATGATTTTGATGCATAATTTCTTCAAAAGGAAACAACGACGAACAGGGAGAGGTATATTGATCGCAATGTACGAAATCGCAGCCTTTTAAAATGACTAGTTTACAACTAATATTTAATAAAATGCTACGAAATAATGAAACTTCGCAGCCGAAACATCAACAAATTGGTAAACCGCCAGTAGCACATCTGTTTGCTGTTAACCGAACCAACTTTGGTACACATTTCCGGAAGTACGTTACAAAACGAAATGGGAATTGCTGCATCATGAATAAATTGATTGATTATTTGATGATTTGTTAAGTATTCGGAATTGTAAATATCAATTAATTATCTTTAATTAATCTTTAAGTACCTTGTAGAGGAAATAAGTAAAGATCACATGAATTTGTTCAACCAATTTATTGTGTGAACAAAGATCTTGTTTCATCTACATTGATTATAAAATATATACTATCACACGACCTGTGCTTCAGGCTTTTTTTCAGTTGTCACTGTAGCAAGTTTTTCCTCCTCTTCAGGTTTCTGAACATATGTTTTTTCACCAAATTCTGATGGTGCCATCCAGGGTGGGATAATTTTTGCATGGATACGCCAAAGACCATACTCATTAGCCACATGCTTCTCAAATACAATATACTCTAGTACATCTTTCTTTAAAATTTCACTTCCGCACATCAAACGTCCAAATCGATCGTATATAGCTAATTGCTGATCAAAAAATAATATGATGTTAGTATGCACCAATTAATATAATTGATATTTAGTTTTATAATAAATACTTTTTAAATATTGCTAACCTGCTGAGTGTGAAAACGAACAGTCACTTGAGAAAAAATGTTCGATTTTGTAATTACATATGTAGATCTTGCATGAACAATACGTGGTGGCTCAAGCGATTGCAGAAATTTCCAGTGAATGGTCTTGTCCATAGCATTGTACAACATTTCCTAAATGAAACGTATTATTGGTTACTATTATAAAATATGGCTGAATATTAACATTAATAGAAGAATGTGTCTTACAGAGTATGCTTTTTCAGTAACATATTGTCTCAATGCCAGCCTGTCCTTTCTGTCAGGAAAATAATGTAAGTTTTTTATTGGTTCAAAGTTTATACAAATTGAAAAACATATATTGTTTGTTATATTGACATCAGTTCAAATTTAACTGAGGATTAAATACAACATTGATTGATCATGTGACCGGATTGGGTATTTAATTCTGAGTTAATTTTTGATTGATTCTAATACAATTAGCCATATATATAATAAAATAGCTTTACCTTGACAATGCTTCATGAGCTTTTATATAAATCTCTCGTGCCTCTTCAGCAAAATCACGAACCTCAAATTCTGGCTCAAATTCTCTGATCTTTCTTACAGCCATGTATGATTTACCTTTCTTCTCAAGAAATTCAAGTTTTTGCTTAGCACCCTATAGATGTAATATTTTTATAATTACTAAAGTAGTGTTTGTATACTGTCACAAATTCTATTTTATGAAAATTACATTATTGGGAACTGACCGTTGTACTGATTGCCGAAAATTTACCATCACCTTCTGGCGGAACATAAGCTTCAAAAATTCCTCCTGTACAACTGATATAAGTTGGCCTTTCCATCCATATTCGTTTTGGTAATAAACCAAATTCTTTCATCTTACTACGAGTCTTTTCCTCGTTTAAGTTGTCATCATCTGATTCTTCAGTATTTGGTAATTCCATTTTAATTACTTTTTCCCTTCGAAATTTCTTCCATTTGGGGTTCCAATGTTTCTTGATACCACGTACATGTTGAAGGATATATCCACTGTGATTAACAGGCTTTGAGAATAGTGATGAGTTATTCTGAAATATTACACAATAGATTTGATTGAATAATAAAAAAGTAACATTATAATTACAAAAATAAAAGCATTCTAAACTTTAAGCTTATTCTGTAACCTAAGTTAAACGAGTCCATAGTACCTGAAGAACCCGGATAACAGTAGATATGCCACTTGTATATCTTGCCATATTATTTCAATAGTTTCAAAAAAGTTGTTTCGTATTTAATCCTTTTATTACAGTCACAATTCCCTCTTTTTTAACTCACAAAATTCTCCGGCTTGATCACAGTTTCTACTTTTCGCCACATTCGTATTAGGTTAGATGTATCTAGATGATGCTTCAGATAATTTTGAGTCTTTGAGTAAATCAATATACAAGCTTTTTGAGATATATTGAAAATTATCTTAAAGCATATGCTCATCCATGCTCAACCGTGTGGTTACTACTTTCGGTAATTGGTATATATTTCTACGGCATTTCAATGCTACGTTTAATTAAGCATCGTGGTTTTTTTAATAATTTGTGCTCTTATTGTGAGTACTGCTATATGTATACAATATGCTTGTCATACATTGAAATTATTAACTGGTGAATTACAGTACAGTACAGCATAACCTTTTATAATTCTTTACAATAATTTTCTGCTATGTTCATGTGGAAATACAACTTTATTTCTATACCAAAAATAGTATTAGGTATTTCATTTCAGTATGTACAATAAATTTAATAGTATTTTGTAATTGTAATTTATTCCTTAAGATAGTATTATTTACTGCAGCTACTGTTAAACATTTTTTTCAGGTAGTATTCAACACTGTAAAATGTCTCTTAACATAGGTAAAGTGACTATGGAAGATAGTATTGTATCTGAACAAAACAATAAGAGACCTCTGGTAGAAGAAAATGATGAGAACTTGCTTAAAAAGCAAAAAACAGTATCAACCGAAAGAGTGAAGAAAAAGAATTATGCCATATTGTTGGGCTACCTTGGAAAGGGATATTTTGGTATGCAAAGAAATCCTGGAATGAAAACTATCGAGGAAGATTTAATAAATGCCTTGTTCAAAGCAAATTTAATAAATGAAGAAGCATTTAAAACAATACAGACAATACAATTTCAGAGAGCAGCACGTACTGATAAAGGTGTTTCTGCTGCTAGACAAATTGTTTCCTTGAAATTACGTAAGAATACAGTCCATGGAAATATGTTGTTGAAAGTAATACATGGTACAGCACTAATCTCTAACTCTATAATTGTTTTCTTCAAGCTGAACAAGTATCTAAGGATGATATAAACATATTTCTTCCAAATGAAATTAGAGTTTTTGGTATAAAACGTGTCACGAAGGGATTTAATAGCAAAACTCAATGCGATGCACGAACGTATACATATACTCTCCCTACATATGCATTTGCACCAGAACCACCCAATATTTTACAAGATGAAGAATATATCGTTTTGGAAGAACGATTAGAAAAATTGTCAATTATAGATGGAAAACCGTTTAATGAATATCGTATATCAACAGAAACCGTTGAAAGAGTAAAGTCGGTACTAAAGATGTACGAAGGAACGCATAATTTTCATAATTTTACTTCAAAAGTGTAAGTTACCTTAAATTTATTAGATATTATTTAGCATGATAGATATATTCAGTATCTCATTTTGCGTACAGGAAGCCATTAGATCCACGTGCAAAGAGATATATAATAGAATGCACCTGTTCTGAACCATTCATATCAAAGGATATGCAATTCATAACACTCGAAATAAAGGGTCAAAGTTTTATGCTTCACCAAATTAGAAAAATGGTAGCATTAGTTGTAGGAATGGTACGAAATATTGCAACAGAAGAATCTTTCGAGCAAGCGTTTAAGGCTAAAAGAATAGATTTACCAATTGCGCCAAGTTTAGGCTTGGTATTGAATCAGGTAATATATTAATTAATGACGCTGACCCTCAGCCAGTGTTACATTTTATATTATCAATGATCAACCTTCCAATTTCTATCAGATACATTATGACAATTACAATGAGAGATATGGAGCTGATGGCATTCATGAAAAGTTGGATTGGCTCGAATGCGAAGAAGAAATTAATACATTCAAAAAGAATTACATTTTCAAAGACATCGTAGACATGGAAGTTGCTGAGAAGATGTATCCTTTTTTGCAAACTTTTATAAAATCGACTATAAACATCCAATCTTATAATCTCCTTAACCATTATCATAGTACGTTAAATTGGCTGGCAACGTTAGCTCTGCATACATATTCCTTTCGAGAAAAGCATCTTAACGAATAGTGTAATCAACTAAATGTTAATGCATTATTGCATAGGATGCAACGCTTAACGGACCAATAAAATCGACTTAATTCCGAGGCGAATGAATTTTACAAATAAAATAAATTTACAACTACCAACTCACAATATTTATTAAAAATTCTTCATAGTATAATAAGCGTTATCCCTTCCGCCTGCCTAATCGATGCAGATAATTATTTTATTCTTAATGACTATTGCGCCAATAGTATCAAGTAGTAATAATAATCAAGATAAAGAGATGAAGTCTGACTTATGCATGTTATTCATGTAAAAAATAGTCATGTATTGAACGTTGACATATCGGAGAATGTATATAGTATACATAGAGAGAGCATGCCTTTTCTCATTAATACCAGATTAGCGTGCGACAGTCTACGCTCAACAAGTGAAGAGTGAAGAACTGTTCGTCATCATTTGCCTTGAAGTACCAACTAGTGCTATAATGAAGATTGAGCGATGTACCGGGATTATTATATTAATTTGTGGTGAGTGTGAGATACAAAAGCCGTTTTTCATACCCGTACGATGAATTGACGTAGAATGGAATAAAGCAAGATGGTTCAACCATGTAATATATGTGAATTATTAACAAATAATAAACGAAAAATGGTGTATGAACGGTCAGAAATATTTCTAAGAAGTTCAATAATTGTGCGTATGCGTGACATCGTAATTATGAAAACAATATTCTTGGTACCGATGACTTTCCCCTGCTGATGCACGTTGGGAATTCCAAAATTTTACATAGTGGGAATATTGTTTGTCTGGGAGACAAGTGACGCGGTGAATATGTTGCGCAAATAATTTATAAAATTAGTTAACGAGTGATTAGAAAATGTATTGATAACATCAGGGGTCAACTCAACAGTATAAGAGAATAATGTATAGCAACATGACGCATACGTACATATAAATAAGTATATCATTCGAGGAGAGTTGTATAGTGACGTATTCTTGGGGAAATTTCGCAGCGTCGCCAAGACGAAACGGGGAATTCCATTTGAGATGTAGCATGTTTTATCGCGCGTCTTTTTCCTAAATAATAAAATAAGAATGAAGTATACGGTATTTCAGATATCTGACAGAACCGGTTTTACGATCGGTATATACACACACGCGCGCGCGCACGCACACATATATATACAATGACCGTGAACCCACAAGAAATGGAAATACAATTTTTATTCCCTATGCTACCAAAGACGTTTAATGTTATGTCAACGAATATTATGTAATATAAAACATTAAGAAAAAATATTCAGATAACTAATAAAAGCATGAAATTAACATTATCCGTTTCTCAATGCGAACGTAGCATTGGCCAGACTTGGGTACGCTCAAACTTTATCAAGAAGAAATAGAATATGCGGGTGAGTTGACTTACAATTATTAAAATATTATTTGACTCGTACGACGTGTATTCATTGATACTCATGTTTTTCTATAGTCCAAATAAATTCGTATGTCAAAATGGAGAGTGCATAGCAAGCGAGCTACTCTGCGATGGACAAGCGGATTGCAAAGACGGTTCTGACGAGACTCAGGCAGCGTGTTCCGGTCCAGAGATAAAGTGTTCTCCGTTTGCATTTCGGTGTGCGTATGGAGCATGCGTCGACGGAGATTTAAAATGTGATGGAAAAAGCGATTGTGTAGATGATAGCGATGAGTTGATATCACAATGTTCAGGAAGTTCAACAAGAAATCCTATAAATAGTACTGAATGTTCGGAGAATGAATTTAGATGTGACAATGGTCAATGCATCGACGACACTCTGCTGTGCGATGGTCATGTTGACTGTCATGACGGATCTGACGAGACATACGCTAAATGTAGTTCTTTTATGTAAGTATTTGCTCGAAACAGATTTACCATAAATTGAGACTGAAGGAAAATAATTTCATTAATGGAATTACCGTTGCGATTACAGTTGTCCGAGCGTAGTCTTTCGCTGTAAGTATGGCGCATGTATCGATGGCAATAAAAGATGCGATGGAAGAAATGATTGTGCTGATAAGTCAGATGAGGATCCTTTGATATGTCGAGGATCAACATCAACCACTCGTCCAATCATCAGTCCATCAGCAAGACCGACAGTAGTCACTCCAACCTGGACTCCACGGCCATTGGGATGCATGGCACCAGTGCAACCCACAAATGGACACTGGAAATTATTTGGACCACAATGTCCTGATAAACGAGAATGTTACATCTCGCAAGGCACTGAACTAGAACGTGGATCACGAATTGTTTATAGCTGTAATACAGGATATAGAATTGAAGGATCTACGGACGTTTACTGTGACTACGAAGGGAAATGGTCCAAGGCGCCTACATGCGTTGGTAAGATTTAAAATTCATATGATATATATAGAATTTCGATATTATATTCAATGAAAAATGTTAATGATAAATTATATTCTTTGTTGTAGAAATTCGATGTGAAGCACTCAATACAATTTCGACGGACCCTGTATGTTCATACGGATCTGACAGTGTACCGTGTGGAGCTCCTGTTTTACCAGGAACTACAGCAGCACTTCAGTGTCGTAGTAGCTATCGTAAAGGTGTTCCTGCACATCTCTCTAATCAAGGAGAATATGTCAGATGCAATGATAACGGTGTCTGGGAGCCTACTCCCATCCAATGTGTTCCAGGTCTGTTATCAGTTAATGTTCAGTTTCCGGGTGCTACAGTGACGGTACAAAATAACAACGGGGAAAAACAAAACTTTAATTCCACCCTTATTCAGATATTAACAGATAAAGTTGTTATATATACGAATAACTGGCTGTATGCGCCTGATATTGATATACGATTCGGTCGTCCTAGCAAAAATTAGCCACTGCCCAAAGTAAAAATATAAACGTAAAATGTGTTATCATAGTTACATTAGAGCTAACGGAAGACCAGGGTCAATTTTTAGTTGTTTAGTAGTTGAATTTATATATCTTTATTTTTTTTCAATGGAGATAATTCACATCCCTATTATAAAATCAGTACAAATAATCAATCCTGTAGGAGAAATTTAGAGAAAATGATCTAGCAAAGGAAGAATTTTTTTTTATTATTAATGTTGAATTATTGCAGTGGTTACCACGGCAATTAACGGCTTTTATTTATTGAACGTGCATTATGATTCTATTATAAGTTTAAAATCCAAATTATTTGTTTAATAAATTTATTGCAATAAAACACTGTGTAGATTGTATTCCCTGTTTATCCTGTTTGATGAAGTGACTTTAAAAGTTTCTTTTTCCAATTAAACTTCAGCTCCTAGCTGCAGGGATTTGTGGATTATCTCTAAATAAGATAATTGTGATCAATCTTCTTTTGGTTTTTCTCAAAATTTATTTCTTAACAGCACTGTTTCTTGTATTATTACTTATTTTAGTACAGCTAGTTGCTTATTTATGTGAATTGATATACTTTGAGCATTTCTGGTTGTTCAATGTAATTATATGTATTTTAGCATGTGGAGGTATTACCGATTTGAAACCACTCATCGTAAATGGCGTAAGACCAAACATCACTGATTTTCCTTGGCATGCTACTTTATACAAAACTGTACGCGAAAATGAGAAGAGAATATTTATTTGCGGTGCAACTATCATCCAGGAAAATTTAGTCATCACAGCAGCTCATTGTGTTTTCGATGAACAGAATTCTCGAGTAGAGAACGCCAACAAATTTCTAATAGCAGCAGGAAATCTCTTTCGAGATTACGACAGCATATACAACAATCAAAATTTTGTACAGACTTCTGAGGTCCGTTGAATATTGAAGTACATCAAAAATTGAAGATTGCGGTATTAACAAAAAATTTGTTTCCAGGTGAAAAATATTTACATTATGTGCAAGTACCAAGGGTTGGGTGGAAATTATGCACTAGACATTGCCATATTGGAATTAAAAAAACCATTTATATTTTCGGCTGTAGTTGCCCCCGTATGTCTAGACTACAGAGGTGATGATATCGCCATTTTGGAGTACGGAAATTATGGAAAAGTTGCTGGATTCGGTAGAACTGAGTCCGCAGATTCCAGTTACGTCTTACAATCTATTACTGTACCGTATATCCCATATAGCCAATGCATATCGTCCAGCGATCCACTAGAGAACAGGAAATTTAACACAGCTGACAAATTCTGCGCAGGATACACGAATGGTCAGTGAACTGTAATAGAAGAGAAGAAGATGACACTGTCAGTCTATCAAAAAATACATTTCTGATAAGAATTATGTTTTAGGTTCATCTGTTTGCGACGGTGACAGTGGCGGTGGATTAGTCTTCAAAACACAGAATCTTTGGTACTTGCGTGGCATTGTTAGTGTAGGAATGGGCACAACGACTTCAGGTGGAATAAGATCTTGCGATAGCCATGCATTTTCATTGTATACCAAAGTTTCGACTCACACAAGATGGATACAGAGTGTAATTTATAATTTGGCTAATAATAATCCTATACAATCATGTAATACAAATTTTTAAATTTATTGTAGGCAAATGACAAATATACATTTACAAGAAATAAATGAACTTGTATTTGCCTTTCATCGATACAGTTAAATGAATGAGAATAAGTCAGTATCATTGGTATTTTGTGAAATAAACATACTTACGTTTAAGACTATGATTGCAGAGGATTTTTTTCCTTGACTAACGTAGAACGCACCGAGTGTGAAGATTTGGGCGGAGAAGGCATATCTAGAATTTGAAAGCATTGGAGAGACATAAATAATATATCATTTTGACACTGAAAATTACCTTGCAAATGCAGAGACATCAATTCCTGTTCAAGATCATTCAGTTTTGGTAGTTTGTGATCTTCTGACTGTGATGATAATTTATTTTGATCTTCCACAGAAGTATCGGCTGAACTATTAGAAAGCGACGGACTTGCCATTAGTTCAGCCAACTCTGTCTCCAATTCGTGATCAGATTCAATGTGCTCGACTGATTCTGATAATACAGTTTGCAATTCTTTGAATTCTTCCAAAACTTCAGACAGGTCTTCCATGGTATCTCGAACACTGTCTTCAGTTAAGCCAGCCTCCTCCAATTTCTTCTTGAGAGTGATACATCCAGTTTTGTAGGAAGTCATAACTTCAGAATCCGAATGAGCATCGTGAATTCTCGCAATGAGGATCTGTACGTTTTGTAACGCTGCAGCACGTTTTTCAATGCTTTTTTCAAGCTCCTTTTTCTTGCGCAAACAACTTTTGGCTACTTGGCGTAAACCGCTAGCCAGATAAGATTTAGCATTTTTTAAAACAGCATTTTTCTCAACCTCAAGTAACTCTAAGTTTTTAGTGAGCATCTCCTCTTGCTTCAACAATTTGTACAAACCCTCTTCCACTTCTGTCACTTCTGTTACTCCTTGAGGAGATATTTTCACTAACAATTCAGAATCCTTTTGTACAGCGTCTTCCCTGAAAGCTGCCTTTTTTGCTTGTCGAAGCCAAATTATTGCCAGTTTTATGTTTTCATTTGTTATATATTTATTTTGAGATTTTTCTTGACAGCTTTTCGTTACTTCGCACAATGGTATCAGAGACTTATCCTCTGTGTCTTCCAAAGTAGTGAGTATTATTTCTGCAAGTTCCTTTACTGTTTTAACATGCACAAACTTTGCATTTGTATCTATACTTTGCTCATACATGCTATTCTTCACTTTAGAGAAAGACCAGATCAATGGTTTTTTAACAAATATATCTACGGCCCAACCAGTCCAAGTATCAGCAGGTCCTTTCAAGAACTCGGTAAGTGATACAATTTCGCCTTTTCTAAAAAAATTCATAATATAAGTAAATATATATATATATATATTCAAATGCGTGTATATAAAATTATTAAGAATATTTACTTATGAAGTTCCTGCACAACAATAGAGAGGCACAAAGGAATACGACCATTGCGTTTGAATGCCAAATTAAGATCAGATATAGAGAAGCTGCAGCGCATTTGATGCCCCAACCATTCTGATATCATATTTTTCCAGAACGTATATTTTGAATCCCAATCCTGTGGATTGACCGACCGATTTCGAAATTGTGCGAATAATGAATTCATTCTTTCATCCTTATTCCAGCATTCTGGCAATTTATCAACAGGCAGTGGTAAACTATTATTCAAGTCTTCATTCGTTGCCATTTTTTACTTTCGTTAATTTCACATACAAGAAAAGTTAATTCATAAAATGCAAACTCTTTAAAATATTTTGCTGTATTACTTCAATAAAGCCACTGTTACTAAAAATCATAGGTTACAAGATTTTCTAAAATTACTCATGAGATCACTTGCTCATTTCCATAGAATTTTAAATAAAAATTTTATACCGACAGCACACGATTATTTAGCACTTTTATTAGCAAAAAAAAAACAAAACTTTTTACATTATCCTCACTAGAACGTATAATTAAATACAAAAGCTACTCTATTTTTCTTTTGTGTTTTACATTTTAAAAGAACCAGTTAGATAATGCCAGATGATACTCAACAACCGGTAATCTTTATAAGATAATTTCACTGTATGTACACGTGTGGATCAGCTGGTTTTCTGCTCTGGAGTAATATGCGTTCCTTGCAGGTGAGGTTACAAATATATTCCTGATTCTTTATGTATAATTTCTTGTAAACTACATTTATTCACGATAAAATTTATTTTCGACAGAATCATCAAAGAGAATAAAAAAATTGTCCAATATGTCATGGCTACAGCGTGCTTTGAGATTGGGAGTCCGGATGTCAGTCTACAAAAGCCAACAAAACTTTAAAAATCACATCCAAAGTGTTCAACAGATTATGAATAATAATGTTTACGCAACGTCTGAAATACAGAAAAGAGCATTCAGCGATAGTAATCTTAAATCTGAAGAAGACACGACGGATAATAAACTGGCTTCTAAGCAAGCAATAGGAAAACTTGAAGTAAAACTTCACCTGTCTTTTGTGTGTAAGCGATGTAAATCAAGAAACAATAAGATCATCTCAAGATTAGCTTATACAAAAGGTATAGTGATTGTACGTTGTGATGGCTGCAAGAACAATCATCTAATTGCAGACAATTTAGGATGGTTTTGTCACACAGAAGGCAAAATGAATATTGAAAACATTTTGGCAAAAAGAGGAGAAAAAGTTCGCAAGGTACAAAATGATTATGAAGGATATTTTGAGATAATTACAGAGGAATTTCTTAGCAAGATCGAAGAACAACAAAGGCAAGAAATGGAAAGAGAGATAATAGATAAAGCTGATAATTTACCAAAGTTGGAAGACGAACAAGTAAATGTAAAAAAAGATAGCACACCTCAAAATAATGATAATAAAAAAATAATTGTGTAAAAGTATATTGGAATGACACCACATTTTGAAATATATATATATATATTTGCTGTAGGATAGTAAAAAATTTATTCATTCTGTTGTACATATTAAAAGTAAGAATCTAAAGTGATGTAATATTCTATTCGACTGGAGGTTGAACAAGTGTTGCCTGAATCAAACAAATGTTACAAATCTCAAATTATATTAAAAATTTTTAAGCAAAAACACTGTCAGAAGACTGTTGAAATCATTACAATAAAATCATTCAAAATTGGTAATCATTCGCTGCAAAACTTGTTCATTGGCACAATATAATAGATTTATTTCCTTGCTAATAAAATGTAAGAATACATTGCATCTATTAATTAGTATCTGGTTTTATGCAATAAAAATTGTCAATATTGAAAACTGTAAACTTAACGATAAAAAATATCCGTTATATTTTCAATTGGATAACGAATATGACTCATTTTATTAAATTTATTATTAATAATAGAGTACGTCTTTGATTTTTAAAATATATCATTCATGGAAAAACCATTGGTAATATAAAAATATTGACAGCTCAACACGCCCTGTATTTCATGTTATTGAATAAGTTTCTCTCGACGGAATTTCGTATTTTATGACATGTCACACAGAAATCCACTTTAACGAATGACATAACAATGTTGATCAATGGTCTTTTCTGTAGCTATAACTTTAGAAGTCATTCTTTGGTCACACCTGGAACCGTATCTCTAAGAATTTTTTACCATTCGTAAAGCTATATGTATGTGATGCACCACTCTTTGATTAAGTGTAAAACTAAAAACAATAAAAAATATATACTTAAAAAATAATGTGATTTCTTTGTGTGTGTGTATATATATCTATACTTAATTAATTAAACATAGAAACCTGTAATCAATTCAAGGAATAACTAAGTACGCCGTATTATTCTGGGAAGTCACAGGATCTGATAAAAATTTTATGAAATTTGGTTTGACTAATCGCTTAGTATTAGATTAATAATTGTATAATATTAATAAGGCACTAGATCTGAGTTTTGATCAGTCGAGAATTAAGTTTAAAAATAAAAAAAAAGGAAACATGATTGGAACGTAAACAGAAAAATTTCTTCTGTCACAAATTGACTCACACAATTTTCGACTAAAAAAGATTATCCGATTCCTGTGCTACATACTATTGGAATATATCCTAATGTAATTAATCTATGTGATATCAAATGATCACACATTTTTCATTAAATTATACTTTCTTAGGTTTTGATACGATTGCATATTCAGTTTCGTTGTAAACTTTATGGGTGGGTCTCACAGCATTGTCTGCCGACGTGGAAGATGTGCTAGGGGCGGAAGGCGTCGTTTTTTTCCTAATGATTCCATAACCGAGGTGACTATCATCGGCAAGTCTAATGGAGCTCATATTATCAATAAAATCATAATCATTCCAGGAAGAATGAGACTCAGAAACAGGGATCGAAGCTGTAGCGTTACTATTAGATTGTGAAGCTTGTGAACTGCCCTGAATATTAGGAGTCTTGTATCCAGGGTTATGATTCAGTTTGTGAGTAGAGCCAAAATACTGCAATTTATCGTAATTAGGTGTATCAGACGAGCTGGATACGTTATTGTGTATAATAGGAGAGATCGGTGTTATTCCTTCTAGAAGGGTTTCTTTATTCTTCGTTGAAGCTTGCGAGGTGATTGTAAAGTGTGGCATTGTTTCGTATTGAGATTCATCGTCACCTTCGTCATCGTTACTAACGCTACTGGAGCTCAATGGCTTTGGTCTTTCCAGATGCGGAACACAATCAATTCCGTGTGTCTTCCATGCGGCGTTTCTTACTTCGATCAGGTCGTATCTGTGTTTATCCTCTTCCACAGAAGCCGTGTCCCAGATGCTTTTCGTTGATTGTTCAGGTGAGGTCGATGAATTTAGTCTTCTGCATTTACCGCATGCCGATAGGTCTGCAAATTCCGATTCTCCTGACTTTTTTTCAAGCAATGCTGTGATCATATGCTTTCTTGGTGGTTTTGTTGGTTTTGGTTTGATGATTGGTGGTGGTGGTTTAATGAAGGAAAAAGAATCTAAACTAGATGACGAACAGTTTAGATTTTTCTGTGAATTTTGGGATATCGTTGTAAAATCTATATCGATCAAATTAGCAGAACTGTTTGGAGATGGTGGTAAAGGCGATCTGGAGCCTGCTTCCATAGACATTGCTGCTTGGTATTGAAGATCGTTGCAATCTATATTCGGACTTTTATCACAGCTGAGAAATGTCATTGTGTTCTTCATGGATTTCATTTTTGTATAAATACAGCGGAATATTTCCTGCTGATTACTGTGCTCCAGACGAAAGGAACCTTCACCAGATTCACACTTTCTTCCTGCTTCGAAAGTAAATTTTCCTCCTCTGTAGCCGTATTTTCTGATATATCTATATGGCCACGTATATAACAGTACTTCCCCATCCATCAGTTTCATATCTGCAGAAGCCACGATTAACGTATAACTTTTGTTCTCGAGACCACAGCGTTTTGACGCGATTGTTTCAACGACTTTTACAGAAAATACACTATGTCCACTTGTGCAATAAAGATCATTGTCTTCCTCTATAGTTTCATTTGATATATTGTCCTTAAATGCAACTGACTGAAATGCAGTAATCCAATTGGTCATATCTGCCTCCGAGGAGCAGCCAAAGTGATGTACACCTGATTTTGTGACAACCTAATAGAAAAAAAAGAATGATGTTTTATTTTTTAAGAATTTTCAACTTATTCCTTGTTAGACAATAAAAAAGAAAAATGATTTACTTTACATCGATATTCGTTTCATTATATATATTCCCAGAAGTTCTCTTATTACATATGTAACCTTGCAAGTACTATTCTAGCTACAACTATATTCAATATTTTACTCACAGTGAAAACATGTGATTGGTTGCTTGGTGCAATCTTAACGCAAGCTTCCAAGGTGATGATACGAGGAGAATGTTGGTGAACTACAGCCTCATCTTGATTATCATATATTTCCAATCGTTCGATTCCATACTTGCTGGCATTGAAAAGTTGACAATACCTTTTATGCCATGTTTTCTATAACAAATGTTGAGAACAAAGAAAGTAATCAGGATTTAAAAAACATCTAAAAATGAAATGCTATCATAAAATAAAAAATTGCTTAGTATAAGTGTTGGTATACAGTACATGCAGTTGTAAAATTAATATATTTTATAGATAAACTAAAAATATGTAATAACCCTTATCATGGCAGTCAAGATTACCAGCTCTATAAAAATGTACAGTATATACTGTTACTTGGTAACTAAAAATAATGCACGTGGCTAAAGACACAATAATATAACAGACTCTCGCATTATTAGAAAGCCTAAGCACGCGCATTAAATGACAAAATAAACTTTCGCATCATCCTGAAAAGGATGTGACTTCAATCGGCGTAACGTCAAAAGTCCTAAATAACTTCTAGGTTAATTACAGTCCATTCGTCAGTGATTTCAAACAAGAAATATAATAGTACATATCACCAAATAACATATCATGCAGCAAAAGGATATGAATTTCCTTTTGCTGTGATAAATATAAAGTAGTTATCCCGTTTATCGTAGAATTAACCAACCTTGAGCTGACCAAGCATTCCCTGTGGAGGAAATAATAAAATTCCTTGTATCAAAGGCTCCTCAGGCTCCATGATTTATATAGAATGTAGATCGAACCTAAAAATTATCACTGTCCTTTTTCCTTTCTGTTTCGAAAAAAAAAGGATTTTTTCACTTTCACTCCACTGTACCCTCGCGTTCTCGCTCCTTTGCATTCACTTGCTCTTTCACTGTCTCTATCCTACCGTTTGACAGTTTCAGCGTAGCTAGTCAACCCATTGCAATTTTCTGGGTCCTGACACCTCGTGAGAGAGAAACGTGTATTTTCGATAAATCATTGATATACTATTTGGCACAATATTTCACAGTTGAGAACAGCGGGAAATATGTAAACTTCATGTATTGTGTATATGTATATCCAACAGACTACAGAGTACGGAGCGCGTGTACTCCTACAACAGATTCTCGGCACGGCGGAGCGCACGATTTCTGTACGCACGATGATAGCCGAATTATCACGAACGATATGAACATCGTGTCAAGAAATCTCAGAGCCCCGACTATAGGAAGCAGTGTTTAGAACAGCATTAGATAATTGATATTAGTTTAGTATTAAATTCAAAGCGAAACAATTATCAAATTTCTACGAATTACGCGAACTGTCTCTGCATTAATAATTGGATATTAATTCTTTTATGACACTCGTTTCAGAGCACTTCAATTAATATACCTTTTGTTTAACAGTTAACATTTCAACAAAATACTAATTAACAAAATTGAATATTATAATTGCTTGTTAAATCTTAGAACTTTGTAATAAAATATTTTTATGGGACTCCAATCACACGCGAGCGTTTCGATTACATCCCTAGCCTATAGATTCGATCGAATTGTAATTATTTATTAGAAATCCGACCTTTTCATTCCATTTTGTTGTAATCGAGATCGAAGCTGGTTCGTGTACAATAACGTGGTCTAGAATGGATTTAAAAAACGCAATATAATGGAAAGTTATTCCAAGTAATGAAGTGATTGATTATTCATCATTATATCCGTATATTACACAGTGAGAATACATATTGTGCTTTAGTTCAGCAGGAAAACATGTTTCTCATATTTCTACTGTTTATCAGTGCTCGTATCGCGTATGGATTCAATGACTTTCCATCGCTCACGACTGCGAATGCTACTATGGGTATGTTCTGATTTTTAATTAATTTGACACCCGCGCTAAAAAGATACATAAATCACACTGCACTATCTTCAACAGCTGTTATCATCGAAGAGAATTTCTTCAAGGATAAATCCTATTACGATTGGACATCAAAAGAAATTTATAATCTTATATTTAACGGTGTTAAGGATAATATGAAATTCAGTAGTATCGAGTTTCGTATCTTCCATAATGTCGATGTTAATCTAAAAAGAGGTAGGGTGACAATTTTTTAATTTTAAATTATGCTTTAACTACAATGAAATTTGTATTGTTCAAAGATTATACCGTGTTGCTATCCATTGTTACGTGTGATGAAACATGGCGGTTATTTAAAATCGCGCAGAAAGAGCATCTTGTTCACTTAGCAATAACTGGTGAGTATAAGTTGAAATATATTAAACTGGAAAACGGCACACGAAGTCACCGAGATATGCGTATCTTTTACCACTAACATCCTTAAAGATTCGGATTGCCCACGACTTCCGGAAAATGGTGGAATAAGTATACCCATGATGCAACCGGGCGAAGAGTTGCCCCAAATTCTCTTGGATTTAAGGATGAGCAAGGCATTGAATTGGAAAAAAATAAATATCTTACACGATCAAATCCTTGGTAAAAATTATAAATAGAATATAGGAAAATTAAATATATTCAAGTATAGATGTATATCTGTTTCTAGAAGCTTGTGATTTCAGGAAAAGATACGATCAGCAGAATTCTCATGGTATTTTCGAGAGAGCTTGAAAAAAGTTTGGAATTAGCAACTAGATCAGTTTTTGCTATTCAATACAAAGAGACTGATTGGGCTCGAAGACAGCAACTAGTGAATATACTTTCCGAGTTTGATGTGGATCAACTTGGAAATTGTTTTTTGGTCTTCACTACAGGAGACATGGTTGCGGTTATCATGGAAGTGGTATTCCTATTTCTATCAAGTTAAAGAATTTCCTCTTCGTCGTCTTAATACTGCGTTTTGTTGTTTCAGGCGCGATCCTTGAAAATGGTTAATACATCTAGTCAATGGCTTTATGTTATAAACGATGCCAGCGAAAGAGATGTGAATATAACATCATTCAGGGAATTATTAGAAGAAGGAGAAAACATAGCTTTCCTTTATAATATAACAAACAAAAACAAAACGTGCAGTGTATTGTATTCATTGTCATTTTTTACAAGAAATATGCCAGTTTGAATACTCACGATGAGGTAATAATAAAGTAATAAATAATTTTTTTATTCAGATTAATTTAGACTGCTATGGAAAAGAAATTATCAGAGCATTGGCAATCACTTTGGACAATGCTTATGTCAAAGAAACTGAATTGTACGAACAAGTTACTGACGAAGAATTTGAGATCGTTCGCTTGACCAAGGCTGAGAGACAAAGTGAGATCATTGAAAATATGATTGTAAGTAATTTTTGTGAATCCATACGTCCAAAGTCATACAATATTAACAAGTAACATTATTTTTGACAGAAGGAATTTTCCTTGGAAAGAAGAGTATTTGGCGGTAGCTGCGGTCAGTGTTTATCATGGAAAATCACAGCATCCGTTATCTGGGGTAGGTCATTCATAAGTGAGAATGAAACGATCGGACAGCTTATTGATTCCGGATTTTGGTCGCCTGGAATTGGACTGAATATGACTGATGTTATATTTCCACACGTGCAGCACGGTTTTCGTGGAATGAAATTGCCAATGGTGTCCTATCATGTAAGTTTACCTTGGCACATTAAAAAAAATTGAATTTAACACAGAATAAGACAATAAAATCTTACAGAATCCACCTTGGCAAATATTTAAACATACTGAAAATGGTGAAGTTCAATATACTGGATTAATCTTTGATATTATCAAGCATCTGAGTGTAAAATTAAATTTTACATACACCGTGGTAACGACGACGGACGCACGAGATACCAAAATAGCCAATCGCACACGTCATGTTAAAATGTTACAAGAAGTAAGTAAATTTCAATGTACTCGATTATTCAGTTAAAACGCACCAGCTGAATAGGATTTTATCATAAGAACTAAGTAGGGGCGCCAATTTAAGGTGGTGCGTTTGGGCTGAATAACCAGGTATGTTAACCAATATAAATACTGATTCCAATGTTTTCACTTTTTCAGACCATAGACAAAGTTTCCGCATCGATAACCAATAACGTTCCAAATGCTTTGATAGAGTTAGTGCGAACAAAGAAGGTTCTAATGGCTGCATGTGCCTATACTATTAGCGAATACCGGAAGACTCTCGTCAACTTTACAATACCTGTGTCTATCCAGACCTACAGTCTTCTAGCTTCCAGACCAAGACAGCTGTCCAGGGCATTGCTCTTCATGTCCCCATATACCAAGGAGGTTTGAAGTTTCTTAACAGCACAGTAAACATTCATATAAAACTTCAGCGCTTCGTGCAATTATTTCCGGTATTCAACTTGCAAAATTCTTCCTCGTATCAGTACCCAAGCCATGAAGTACTAAATTACCAAGAAATAAGAGAAGCACAGTTTATAGCGTATATAGTAGTGCATAGTGTAAAATTCTTAACTGTGTACTTTTAGACCTGGGCCTGCCTGAGTGCTGCTATTATCATAATGGGACCAATTTTGTATCTTGTGCACAAGTTCAGTCCTTGCCGTATGAATATGCATGTGGCTTCAGGGTTGAATTCACCTTGGAAATGTATGTGGTACGTCTATGGTGCCCTTCTTCAGCAAGGTATACGACCTTCTCATTCTTGGAAGCAGAACGTTAATGATTATCATTGTACAGGCGTTCCTAATAAAAATGATAAATTTGGAAACAGTTAATGCCATCTGTATATAAATTCAGCAACTGCTTTGATGCTAACATTGAATGACTTTATCATAAGAAACTTTCCCTTTCAGGTGGGATGATGCTACCTTCTGCAGATAGTGCTCGTCTACTTGTGGGAACCTGGTGGCTCTTCGTCATGGTCGTCATAGCAACGTACTCCGGAAACTTAGTTGCCTTTTTAACATTCCCAAGGATGGATGATTCGATTGACTCTGTGGATGATCTCCTTTTGCGTGACGGTCAGGTTACTTGGGGCTTTCCCAATGGCAGTTTCCTTGAGAATTATCTAGGTGATGCCGACGAAGCAAAGTACAGTAGATTATTGGCTGGTGCCGAACGACATAATGCATCCGAGGATCAAGATATTATCAGAAGAGTTCGCTTAGGAACACATATTTTAATTGACTGGAGGAGCTCGTTAAGATTTTTAATGAAACGCGAACTCCTGTCTACCGGCGGGTGCGATTATTCACTTAGTTCGGAGGAATTTATGGATGAGCCAATAGCCATGATCGTGCCTCAAGGAAGTCCATACTTGTCCCTTATTAATAAGGAGTAAGTATTACAAAAAACTATTCGTATCGTGTAACTATATATCAGTTCCTCAAATTCAGGATCAAAAGAATGCACGAGACTGGTCTCATTCATAAATGGACAACGGACAGGATGCCTGTCAAGGATAAATGCTGGGAAGGTGCTGGCATCAATCAAGAAGCTAATAATCACAAGGTCAACATGAGCGACATGCAGGGTATTTTTTTCGTCCTGATTATAGGTAAAGGCGTAACAATTGAATACGAGATCAAAAACAGACTCACTTTTATTCACGGACATATCAATAAGCGCTGCATCCGTCCGAGTAATTCACCATGGAAAACTGTCTTTATTTCATAATCATAGTTTGATCATTGTACAACATCCGAAATGCATTGACACACTCCACTTTTTGTTGATGACATCCTCGCATGATCATCCTATCATTTATCATATCCGTAATTGCATTTTCTGAAACATTAAATATCACTGTTAATCTATGATTACGTACATTTAAAAAAAAAAAATAGAAACTTAAAGGAAGAAACATTTCATTTCAGGAGTCATACTAGCAGTGACAACGTTAGCCTGCGAATTTTGTTGGTACAAACGGAAGGTTGCCAGTGAGCGGAAGTTGATACGTCCTTTTGTCCCTTGATCAAGTAATTCAACGTTGCCATCCAAAGTTTGGGTCGATTTCATGATGTGTCTATAAAAAGCGAATAAGAGGTGCATAAAATTTCAGAAAGCAAGGAGAAGCAAAAAAATTAATTCCCAGTCGTTCATTTTACTGACGGAAAATGTTAATTGGAACTGTGAGCCACAAACGTTAAGTACCAAAGTAGTAAGGATAAGGCTTGTACCCATGCAGCAGTATTACTGTAGGAGAAATAGACAGCAGCATGTCGTACCAATAATTGGATTCGCGCGATCCTAGGCAATTGTCAGTGCAAAATAATTGTAAGGCTCATTGTTCAGCAATCGCAATGTATTTAGCAACGATAGAACGAACCGCCGTGGTAAAAGTCATGAAATTACATAACGGGTAATGAGTCTCCCACCTAGTAACCAGGTCTTCGCATGGCGTGCCACCTTATTGCGTTACGGGCGTGTTAATAAATGAAAACAGTAACTACGTAGCGATTAGTGAGCCTTGGCTACAGCAGCATTGTAAACAGAGTTTAATTATCGATCTCGAAGGGTTAATTGTTATTTTAAACTGAAAAAATAAAAATTTGAAATCAAAGGTACTTAATAAAATTTAAAATTTTTTAATTTTACTCATGCTACGGTGTACGATAAAAGAATTGATAAAATTATACAACAAAAAGTAATTGTACGTCTTAATGGAGATGTTAGGGAACTGTAAAACTTTTTTGGACTTTTACACTTTTTCATCAAAGATCGTATCGAATTGAAATCATAAGAACGTTAAAGTGTACGTGCTAGATTTACCGGTGCTCGATTGAACGATCGTTCAATCAGGATTGGAAATTCGTGAAAAAAAAAAATTGAGGAATTGTGAGAACAGGTATAGCAATAGTGCTTAAGTATCGGATATATATATATATATATATATATTTATATTCAGTGATAAAAAGGTCCAGGTGAATAGTAAAGATGACGTAAGAAGCAGATCGATAAAAAATGTAAAAAAAAAAGATCGATCGTGACTTGAGATTGTTATTCTTGTTCGAACGGTACTTCAGCTGGAATATAATATACCTATTGGACTTATTGTTTGCTCGTTGTTGTGATCCAATCACTGGGATGCCTTAGGAATCTTAATAAAAATCGATAAGTATGCAATAAAATGGTAACGCAGATTTTAAGCGCAGGTTCCTTACGTGTACTTTTCTTCTGTTTTTTTTTGGCGTGACAAACTTATCGACGATTTTTCGCATTTCAGAAATTACCTCGATCACCTTTGTATGTATCGTTTAACAGAGGATACTTTTATTTATAATAATCTGGATGTCCTCACTCCACATTCCATTAAACCTTTGATTTTAACAGGCGAATTTCCGGGATCCGCGACTCATTCACTAATTGGTCACAGGAAATTGAATGTACAGAGTTAGCCTCGTTCAACCCTATATATAGTGTATAGATAATAAAATTTCTATAAATGATCCATTACCAAGGAAAAATAACGAACCAATTAAACATACTCTTATAATTTATAACTGAAACTGTATATTCGTCTTTAAAATTATATTTACAGTAAAACTTGGATATAAAAATTAACAGAACGATTGGATACAGGTATCCAAAATTTAATGGGAAGCTCTTAACGAGCCAGACCCTTTTGCCTCTGAAAAAATAACGGGCCTCATTCGAAGATAATTCATGGGGTTCGTGTATGTATTTATATATATATTTTTTGAAGCCTGACTTATTCGGTACAGCCATCCACAGACGAATGGGAGTCTAATATGTAAATTCACTGCGGAACGGGGAGAAATGACTGCGTGAAATGATGGTATGGGGTTATCTACCTGACGACCTTGCCTCTTAAAAAAGTCCTACCGAGTCTCGCGGGGCCCGCGGCAAACTACGCCAGTTCCGCCGAAGAGTCCGCCCGGCCAAGACTAATCCCGATAGATAGTCCCAGACTTAGGGACTATGCACAATTGTTGATTCGTGATACTCGTTATACGATACGCCCGGCTGAACGCTTAACGAGTAAATGTGATCAGTGCGAGAGTGATAAGGAATAAATAAAAAATTTGTAGTCAAAAAATGGAAATTACTCTACGGATTATTTTACTACAACGTACGTAAATATATTTGATTGTATATATATATATATATGTATATATTATATATTGTGTAATAATACATTTTGATTATATTAATTTTTGAGTGTTTAAACGTAATTAAAAAATGATGCTTTGTTAATTTTTTTTTTTTCATTTAATCAAAGTTACGTCCATTCTCGTTCGTGCGCAATACAACGGGGATACTTTTCCATTGTGGCTAGAACCCGTCATTCAACGTCCCGTCGATATCATGACGGATGTTGTTAATGATCTAGGGGTGAGAATTCTCCAGCAATATACCAATGACGGAAACGTCGCGTTCTCGCCAACCGGTGCTGGTTTCGTTCTCGCTGCACTTTACGAGGGTTCCGCTGGCAGAGGAAATGAAGAAATCGCGGAAGCTCTAGGTCTGCCGCGCGATCGAGATATCATGAGAGTTGGTCTTAGAGACATTCATAGAAGACTCAGAGTGAGTTTATTTATGATTACAAGGAAGTAAATAATCCTGAACGTCAACCGATCCAATCAGATTACAATCGGTAGTATAGAATCGTGAGACAATTGTATCGGTTGTAACATAACCTTATTGTTGGTACATTCTGATATTCGATATCGTTATTCGTTCTCCTAATAAGAATGTACATTGAAATTGAACTGAATTATTCTGGACGTAAACTTAACGTTAATAAATCGTATGAAATTTACTTTTCAAGAGTTATCTCAGCGCTGACGGCTTCCTGGGTGGTTTGACGTTGAACAAAGAAAATACGAAATTGCGTCCCGAGTACGAAGACATTTTGAGATTCTACGGCTTTGATTTGTCAAGCATTGAACCGGAAGGAAACAACGTGACTTCGGTCTCAGAGGATATGACGACTACGCCTATGAGCGTTTCTACTGAAATTTTTAAAAATGAAACAGCGACTGATGGACCAAGTACTGACGAATCGATGACGGATGTTCCAACGACTTTGATCAATCAGGAAAACTCGACGGAAACATCTACGAATGAGAATGTAGTCACCACCACGCCGGAAGTATCGACCTCTGCTTCTGAAGTTACAACACAGCCTGATGCATCTTCAAACGGAACTGAAAGTCCTACGACAATGGCGTCAAGTATCGAGGATTTTTCTGTAGTTACGAATTTGTCATCTCTGCCTGAAAGACTTACCGTTGCAACGACAATGCCTGTTCCTGTTACCGGAGAAACTGTAACAATTGCTTCCAGGTTTTCCGAAACAACTTTGAACAGCTTGGCAAGCATTAGCACAACTATCACAAGCCAGGATCAAAGTTCAATGATAACCGAAATCCCATCTATGGAAAGTACAACAATTGGAATTTCGACTGAGAATTCTACGACTGTTTCCACTACAACCGTACCAGCTGCAACGACTGTCACGATTACAGCTGGACCACCTACTACCTCAACACCTGATCCTAGTATGTCTGTGGAAACTTTACCACCTTCGACTACTCCTGGACAGATGGATAGTTCTGCAGCTATTGTATCCCAGACTACAATTACATCTACGAGCACAGAACAACCTACTACAACTATTCCGGAAACTACTTCCATGGGAACTACCCCAGGAACTACAGCCGTTGCTAGTATATCCCCAGCAGATACCACCTCTGCACAGGATGCTTCTATTACCTCTAGAGAACAAGCACCCACTACCATGATAGTAGATACTACCATAACTACGAATGCAGCTTCTCCGGATAGTACCAGTATTGATCCAATGACGCTAGGTACTCCTAATTCAGAATCCATGTCGACGACCTTAGGAACAACTTCCACTATTCAGGATGCGATAACAACAATGATGATGGACCCTACATCTGACTCTCCACTAGCTTCCCTTACTGCAAGTACAGTTCCGACAACGAATTCTGCAACTTTGGATGAAGCCACTATCACTTCTCAAGCTCAAAGTAATCTGATGGTCACAGAGGATCCAGTAGTAAAAATCTTATTAGACTCCACTACTGTTTCAACTGACACAACAGTTGTGACAACTGGCGTGAACCTGGATAACAATACTACGGAAATACCTGATACGACAAGTACTAGTCCAGCGAGTGGTTCGACAATGGCTATCCCTATGGAAACAACCTTACCACCGACAGAAAGTAGTTTGTCAGGTCAAATTCGTCGAAGAAGCACCAGGAGTCCCAGAGGATATTTTTCAAACTTTCCAGGTATATTGAAAAGTCAACATTTTATAGCAGGAAAGATTTTGGTAAGCTAGTTACGTTTTTTCTTATAGACGAAGGAATCTGGATGCAGGATCTTGGATTTTGGAGGGACTACATTTCTGGTACAGGAGAGGCAACTGTTCGAGATTCTACAGAGCTATCATTCCTTGTAAATGGGTGTGACGTCACATCCGTCTCCGCAGCGGCTTACACAGCTGTTCTACCTTTCGCCTACCTACCCTCTATACAAGCTGTAGCTCTCGAGTTTCCTCTAGACGTTAGTTAATTTGCACATTGGTACCACTGTGTCTGTACTCGGTTTAGCAAGGCCTTGGGCTTCAACGAAGTGGCTTCACGCCTCGAGTTCTCTGTAAAGGAAGTGGTACTCAAGGAAGTTTGCATTTCGACAATGTCTCTTCGATGAGTTGAAGCATCGCTGCGTGTAATAGCGATCCTCGAGTTCAGCAGCCGTGACACTCGTCTCCGTCTTTTTCTATTTCTTGGTGAAATTGTCATCAAGGATCACCTAAGTATCCGTGGCCATTGTCGTTAAGATTATGCATGTACCTTCAATCTTTTTTCTTTCATTTAATTCTACGTGTATCATTTTTTGCGTCACGACCTTCTACCACTTCCTTCTAGTTTCAGTGAAGTTGATCCTTTTAAAGAATTCCACCTACCACGCTTATTTGCTGAATTGATCATGATTTTTTGTAATTTGCGAAATTGAGAGAACGTCTGGACGAATTTATCAAATGCGTCTAGACGCCTCTCCGCTTTCATCCTTCTGTCTAACTTGTCTGCATTGACATTCCGATCGGATAAGTTTACGCTAGGTTGTCGCACTCAGTGAACGGACTGAATCACGTTTTATACCTTTCTTTTATACAAAGAGGAAATTCTTTTCAGCCATTACAGATTACGGCTCGATCGTTGAACTCGCACAGCCCATATTATTCCTCCATTTGCTCTGCAGTAGTCATTAACTTAGCGTGCACTCTTCTCGCTGCTGGCATTACGCTTTATTGCTCCATTTTATTTCTTATTCCTTTCAGGATCCGAGGTATAATATCCTTCTGCTTCTGCCTACTGAAAGACGTGGTACTCATAGACTCTCTAGAGACCTTAGCACACTCCCGATCAGACAGCTTCGAAGGGAATTGCAACCAACCTGGGTCAGAGCGACAATACCTAGTTTTATGCTAAGGGGTTTTGTTACATTGACACCATTTTTACAAAGGGTGAGTCAATTTTTCATAAAAATTAAAATTCAAGGTACCGTAGTTATTGGCACATCTCCTCATTGGAGGAGGCAGCCACAAGGAAAGGAAGGAAGGTACAGTATATAATTACTCGTAAAAAATATGACCTCAACACGAATTAGTTTATGAAAATTATCCTAGTCAGACTTCCGGTTATTATTATAACTTTTATATGTATATACAATATAGTGTGTACCTTTAGATATGTGGATGCGTGAAACCCGTGCACGTAGGTGTTACCCAATTTTAAGCAGTTAGTGCCGCACATTAAAGTTTTAATGCCTTAAGATTCCTCTTATCTTCGAGGACGTACACGAAATTTCTGACAAGATCGAACGTAAAAGTGAGGTTAACATCCGTTAAGAAAAGGAAGCTGATGACGAGTATCAAAGGAAATGTAGCAATGTTTAATATCGTGACAGTTTGAGACTAACGGATCCCAATGGAAGTTCATACGACGGACACTGCCCTCTGTGAGTTTAACCGTAAAGAATAACCAACGATTGGTAAAAAGCAATAACTTTAAGTTATTCGCAGCTTTGAATAAATTCAGGAAATGATAAAAGAGGAAGACAGAAAAAATCAATATGCTTCATTCGTCTCGCGATACTTTCGATCCTGTGAAGTTAGCTGAATCATCAAATTAGGACATCCCGGTAGAGTTTTCATTCTGAGAATAGAATGTTACGTCCGGTATGCGTATTTCCGTCATTTAATCTTATAACGTGTCTGAATGGTCTTTCTGTAATTCCTTCCAGCTTGGTATCAGAGACGTCTTCGAACCAAGGTCAGCCGATTTATCACCCATGACTCCTGATCTGGGCGTCTACGCCAGGGACGTACAGCAGAGCATTGGCGTGAATATAAGAAATTATATGAAACCTGATAGAACACACTCTCGTGAGTCGCTTTACTACGAACCTCCATTGTTTCTACAAGCTCGCCGGAACTTTTACCGATTTCTACATCCAGGTTTTATTCTATGCTTTGTATATACTTTGCACTGTCATTGTCTCCTACCTTGTTTAGCATCATCTTTGTCACCTATAGGAATACATATTCTCATACGTTAAGGCCGCCTTTTTCACTGTATTTTTTTTTCCAAATTTTCATCCTTTCTAGAATCGTACAGTAATGCTCGATACGAAGATAAATATTATCTGTCCCCGCTTTCTCGGTGCCAAGCGAAGAGGAACAAATGCTTACTAAATTAATGCTTTAATGCAATCGTTCAGTTATCATGTGAAATCATGATTTACTCGTGCAATTTGCGTTCCCTGAACAATTCAAGAGTGTCTTGCTACGCGTGTTGAACACACCGTCGACCATTACCGCCCATTACTTCTACAGCGCAATCCTATGTTAAACTTATTATTAGTTATTCTTTTTCCGTTTTTTTTTCTAAAAAATCTTCATTAATAACAGAAAAGACGCTACTGCACAAAAATTATATCATGGAGTAATTGAAGTTTATTTTAATTATTAAAACTCGTTTTTTTCATACGAGCACTAGAACCGTCTTTTTTAATTATAACACAAGGTGGCGACCTACTTTTTTCCTTTTTATGGTCGAAAAAAAAGATAAATAATCCCACCTGTTAAACTCGATCTTCGTTTCTCTTACTAATCACCAATACTTTACCCTATTGTTTTGCATTTAGCACAATTGTTAACTAACGGCAAGGATAACGTTTAGAATTGAAAATTTTCTCAGTATTGTTATAAACTTTGTTGAAGTTAATGACTGATATCCTGCCTGACTCACTGAAAGAAATAGACACCGGCAAAGGCCTTGTAACAAACTGTCTCTATATAATATAACTGGAATTTCTGAATCATTGTATTTTAATGACTAGGTGCAAGCCGATATTTTCTATTCATTCATGTCGCTACGTGATTGTCCCTTTGGTAACATTACCTTGCGCACCATTATACAATAAATTTCATTTGATAACAACTTTAACAATACTCACTTATCTCTTTCTCTCTTTCTCTCTTATCCGCATTGATATTAATTGCCTTGATAAAATTTTCCAAAAGAATTATTTTACCAATACTGATATCACTATTCCTTTTTTTGCCTTTGAGAATATTTTCCAATATATTCATTAGACCTAATAGCTCCTGACTCATTTGCACTCTCTAATTACTATTAATTGTCATGTCTAAGGTAATGATGACTCTTTTGTTATGCCATCATGCGTGAACGATGATACGTTCGCATTAATATTCCTTCATGCAAAAAACTTATGCGTACATGGCATCAATAATTACATGCAATGTGGTAACAAGCTTAATCATCTCTTTCCACGTTTTTAGGTAATGGCCTTTTCGAGAGGGCAGGACCAGTGTCCTTCACGGCTGAACATCCATTTTTGTACTTCATCATCGACGCCCAAACAGCTGTGTCCCTGATAGCCGGTCGCATAGACGACCCCTTAAATTCGAGGATACTTTAAGGTCTGATGAATTTTTCAATGATAAATATTCCAGATATTTGATACGAGGATTGCTGAAGACTTTCATATTGCGAATTAAAGCACATCTGGAAACGTACGAATCCACAAGCCGCTTACGAATCAAGCCGTTACATTAGAATGACAAGTTAAAGAACAAAAAATGGGATATACCCAGTTATGTAATAATGAAATTATATTTATTTGACGTTGCTTATAAATAATAGCTTTATATCGTATGAACAATTTTCTTTTTTTTTAATAAAACTATACCTAAAGTCTTTCTAGATCTATTGTAGGCACCTATCTTCAAGTATACATGTACGTTGTGCTCTGTACAAATTGGCGTGAATAGAATGAAAAAAAAAGAACAGGGAAAAGAGAAACTAATGAGAAAGACATAGGGAAGAAGCTTATAAGAAAGGTGGGGAAACGAATTGGCTCAGGGACGATGAAACTCGATCGCAATTTCATATTTTATTTTTTTTCTTCGTAAGCAATTATGATAAGAATCGTTTGCCGATCGAGACTCCAGTTAATGGGCAAGAGTTTAGCATTTACAAACCTTGCTACACAAGTACGTATACATACGATTTATATGCGTACGTGTATATTATGTATATGTAGTTTCTGTGTCTTTCCACAGAATAACAGGAAAGACGCAAACAGTGCGTAACGACGTCTTTCGCAAAAAGGGCTCTCGTCACTTTTGGAAACGCTGTGTAGCATATACGTATATATCTACCTGGCTCACTATATTAAACGAATATATTATCATCTTACTCATATTTATATAAATACAGTTCGTACGTCGCGCGATTGTCGCAGTTTATATAAATAAATTGTATAGATTTTATTTTTCCGTTTCGAGCGTCCCGACAAATTCTTATAACTTAAAGCAGTACAAGGCGACGATCTTGGAAGAGGAGGGAATTAAAAAAAATAAACTGGGCATTTTTTCTATTCAGAACACTCACGACACGTATCTCACTTTGAAAAATGTCCATCTTGTTTACTTCCACTAAACCCGCAGTGTCATTCGAGTATTTCTTATTGCTGAGTACCTTATCACTCACTTAGGTTAATATCATTTCAGTCACGATCTGAAACGAACGAAAAATCGTTTTAAAAATTCGTAGGTTTTGGTATAGTTTCTTTTTTCTTGGACTCTCGAATTTCCATTATTTTCCATGTCACTTAAAGATACAAAGATTCAAGAACCGGTGGTTGTCGCTATCTTATTATCTTTTAGCTGGTTTTCTTGAATTTCATCATTTTCCATAATCTTCCGTTTCCCAGTGTCCAGGAGCTTTCTTTTTACTAGTCTTCCTTCAGGTGACGTTTTTCTGTATCCATTGGACGAACTTGGAGATTCTTGTGCAGACGCCCGGTAGATTTGCTTCGGCGCAACCGATGCCCCAGGATATTATTCCAGCTAGGAAATATCGACCGTCTTTACCGCGGACTTGAAGTGGTCCTCCAGAATCACCCTGAAAGGAAAATTGAGTCAAAAAAAGAGTAGATGCTCTTTATATTTTGTGAAGAATTTATTATGCCGTGGAGAAAATGTAAATGAGTGGTACCAAGCGAACCCTCTCGAAATAGGGAGAAACATATTTTATACAGTGCAGTAGCTATACGTATACTCGGCAAGTAAATACATTATTTGTCCAAATAAAAATAAAGTATACCTGACAAGAATCCTGTCCTCCACTCTCATAACCGGCACAGAGAAAAATCTCAGGAATGAATTCGTGTCTTCCAGCCCGTAGGAACATGGACTTACATTTGTCATTGCTAACAATCGGTACGGAGACCTGTAAGAGTCATAAACCATAAAAGTAACTGATAAAGAAATCAGTTCAAATAAATCCTAAAAATCACCTCTTGTAAAACCGACGGTAACGTGCCGCCCTCGCTGAGCCTACCCCATCCGGTAACAGTAGCGTTCTCCCCTATCAAGAGATCATCTCCAGCCGGTAGGCAAATCGGTGCTATGTGCGGAGCGAAGGTCAATGAACTTTCGAGCTTGACAAGAGCAAGGTCATACTCATACGTGAAAAAATTATACTTCGGATGCACGACCTTCTTAGCGACCCCCCGTTCGACAAAGGGGTAAGGTTCTTGTAGCGACGAGAAGTCATACTCTCCCACGCGTATCCGTATCTGGGACGTTAACAGACTGCAAGTTAAAATAAAAATGCATTATAGAATTGAATAGTAAAATGACCTTTAACCCGGTACAAAAAATACTTACTCGTCGACGCAGTGGCCCGCAGTCGCAATCCAATTTTCATTGAGCACTGCCCCACCGCAACGATGAGTACTGGAGAAGCCAAAGAACGACGTTCTGCGCACGGATACCTGCCAGGGCCATCTTCCAAAACCAGTGTCCTTGCCACCGACGATCCTGGTCTCAGGATGTGGAAATTGCGACTGTAGGCCGCAAGGCATGTCCTTGCCTTCGGTTCCGGCGGAAACGGTCTCTACGTTCCCCGACTTAAATGCTGTTTCGGGTAAGGTCTCACTGGTGGGACTGGTAAACATTGCGGTGGTTGTAGTTGTTGTAGGTCTTGGAGTAGTGGTTGTTGTTGTCGTAGTGGTCGTCGTGGTAGAGGTTGTAGTGGAGATCGTGGGCTTCTTTGTAGGTCTTGGCTTGGTCGAAGTCTCGACATAAGAGGTCGTTATGTAGTGGGCTGAACCGAGTGGCTTGTGGTACTCGGAATTCTAATGGCGAAAATAGATAAATGAGAATAAATTATAAGTCACTACCTATGAAAGCTTCGACGTACTTATACATTTATATACGTATGATAGTGGATAAACGTTACGGTAAAGTAACAGTAGTAAAAGGTATAGGTTGTTGCGTCTTGGTAAGCGCCCGAGACTAGAATCTCAAAGGAATTAAACGTCATTTTCTCGGGTGTGGATAAATAACGTAACTAATGGTAAATTATAACGAATGATTGAAGTAGATCTAAGATTCTCTTGTTGGTTGGTCTCGTTTACTCCGGAGCATGGTCAGGATGGAGAGGTTAAAATTTCCTGTAAGAAATCCGGCCGTGGCTTCAAGGCTAATTATAAATTATTACAGTATTCGTGATATGATTTTCCATAAGTATCGCCTATAGATTGGCTATCATTAATGTCTATCAAGGTCAATGGGAATACATACTTCTTGCAACTCTGTTGGCTTGAAGCTTGGACGATGAGGAAAATTCTCTGGACCATTTTGCAATAGGCTAGGATTGTCGGTCCAATGAGGCTTCAACGATGGTTTGGGTGGCTTCCAACTGTTTTCCGACCAAAAATGATTACTGGAACTTGATGGTCTCGTTGTTTCCAATATGGTTACCGGCTTTGCCGAGGACGGTCTTTGTTTGGTTATGAATGCTGGTTCCGTGGTTACTTGCCAATGTACAGTCTGAGATACGGATCCGGCTGCGCTACAATGAAATGAAGTTTTAAGTGGCGTACAGAATGAAATCTCTTATCGCTTATGATTCTTTCATATGTTTATCTAAACTAGAAAATCTTAGAATAACTAAGTACGTGAATAACGTGCATATCGTTGAATTCCCGTTGTACTGGGCACGTTAGTAGGTAAGTCGGAAATAACGGAGTCACCCGGAAATGCTTATCGTCCTGGAGTCAAGTCGATTGTCACATACCTGGTGGACTGACTGCTGTAGTAAGTTGGTCTCGTGGTCGTGGGAGACTTGTCAGGACTGTTCTGGTTATCTGGTTTTGAGACGTGACTGCTTCCGGTGCTGGTTGACTCGCTTATAACGACGGGACGATTGGTCGTCGTCTTGATTGAAAAATATGGTTTTGAATAATCAGTTGGTTTGCTGGATGCGGCTGGTTTTGTCGCCCATTGAGGAGGTTCGGTGTGAATGAAGTTTAAGCTTGGATGTGAATTCTCGGCAGGTTCCTGATAAGATAGATTTTTAATTAATATTATAATGTCAACAGCGATAAATTAATTTGAATATTTATTAATAAAAACTTACAGGTCCATCCACGGAGTTGACGCTGGGCCGGTGCATAGTTTCTTGAACCGTCAAATCAGTGACTTCCGTTCCACTGTCATCAGGTCTTGATTCAGATGGTCTCTGGTTCAATCCAGGTCTGTAAGGCTTGAACTGCTGACCTTTATTAGCACTGACGCCTTGATTTTTACTTGGTAGCCTAATCAGCAGAGTATTGTGAGTATCGTCGATCTTGTCCTTAAATCCTTGATTACCAACATTCCCCAAAGTGCTTGAAGCGGTAGACAGATAATCATCATACTGAGGCCTTGTTTTCAGCACCTGTTGATGACTCAGTAAACTGGTCTGCGGTCTTTTAACACTATGGGAACCATTATCCCAAACATGCGGATCGTCTTCGGGAACGTCCGAAGACTGAAGTCTGTTGTCCTGATCAGAAGTGGGTTTCGAATGAGGTCTCTTCTGCGAGGGACGAGGCAAGCTACCGGATGTGGGTCTGTGTGGCCTCAGTGAACTTCCGGCGTGGTTCTGGGATGAGTATATCGTAGGTCTGGATGAGCTTGGTACAGTTTGCATGAGACTTGACAGCGACGTCAACGTTGGTCTCGTTGGCTCATCTGCCAGCGCATCGGCCAGCGATGGCCTCAGTGTGTTGGGTGATGACACCTGCTGCGAGTTTATGCTGTTTGACGTAGAATTGTGCACGCAACAGCTACCAAACATGAAGGTGTCTACACATACGCCAACGTGCGTGCCTTCGGACTTGATGCATTCCCATACGAACATGCAGGTGCCTTCGTTGCCTTCTGGACCAGGTACTCTGCATGGCTTTGGGCTGATCTTGTAGCCTGAGGAGATAACAGGGTATTCAGTGCCTATTTATTTACATATCTTACTGATAAAATTACTAATAATAAACCAGACACACATGGAGGACTGTCACGAATGGATGAGCTCATGAAATTCCAACAGTCAGCCATAAGTGCACCTGGGTAAATATATCAAAGTGGGGTCAGATGAAAAATTTGAAAAATTTCGTAATATCGATTCACCATGTAGGGTGAAATGGAAATGCTGAGAGAAGAAAATAAAAAAATTATAATTGCAAAAACAAATGTGCAAGTTTGCATCATTAACGATTTATATAGGTTAATTAAAACGTGACTGGCGATAACAAGGGCGTTAAATGTCCAGTATGTAAACGCGAGTCTCACGTACCAGAGAGTGAACAAAGAAGATTGAACTAGACGTGTGAAAAAGTCAGGAGAAAATTGCTACAAAATTTTTAAAGAAGACTAGAGCTTCAAATGTCAAAATTGTCAGTTTTCAACTTTGTCACGGCAGCCATTTAAATTTTTATTTTCTCACGTTCTCAAAATGACCAACTGCCCAACGACCCTGGTCCCCTCCCAATTAACATTGTCCGACAGTGCGAACTCAAGTTCCAGGCCGTAAAGTTAATCTTTCGTTTATCCTCGAAAGAGAAAAAAATTTTCAAAATTGTCCCGTACCACCTAAGAACTTAGATTAAAAAATAAAATACTAACTGTGACCTCGATTCAGGGAGCTGAGGGACCTGGCGATGCCCGACCACCAGAGTATTGTAGCCACGTAACCGATCCACCGCATCCTGATCCCTGAAAGCAAGATGAGAGCACAGGTTTTTAGCCTCGGCAAGTGCGTTTACGCGTAAGCGTGGGAGCGACGAGATTGAAGGTTTCGCGGCAAAGAAGTGAAACGTAATTTATGGCCAAAAGGGTGAGAACCATTGGCATATATATCTATAGCTGTAACAATATAGGTTAGGGCGTCTGCGGAGCAGGAGAATGCGTAGCGTGATAGCTGGTAGCTAACGGAACGAAGGTGGGAGGCAGAAATTAAGAGGAAGAGACTCGAGAAAGAGAAGAAGATACGAACATTGATCTACCGTAACCGAGCTGGATTTACACAGTGCATAAACCCTGTAAAATACCCTTGTGTACGTATACCGACACGTAGACCATAAATACTGCCATCTTGGAATTCATAATCAACTGTCTTTAGTTACTTCGTAAATCACAGGATTACGCGTAAAGTCTCGTATAGATAGAAATTTATTGGGAATCCACTTACGAGTAGGTAAGTAGGAACGCAACGGTACTACCAACGAAATTTGAATTTACCTGCGATTTGTCTTTTTGCGTGAATCCATATTGACCAACAAGACGAATTATTCAACAACAAGACAACAAGACGTGATTCTATTTGATTAACAGGTTAAACCGTACACGTTACATAGTACGTTCCTCGTAATATCTCTTTATGCAGACTTCGTAAGTTTGGATATACATATTTTTCTACTTTACGCTACACTAATAACAAAATTCTCGGGTTGGTAAGCCTTCACTTTCTAAATCAAGAGGATCTCCAAGAATGACGTACCGATTCGTTAAGGAATGCTCTCGATTTAGTTTAAAGGGACGACTCGAAGAAAACGATAAGAGTTATCGGACCTCGACCAATCAGAACAATTAGTTCTCGAATTTGACTATTCTCAATTTACCTAACGCTTACTCCGACCCTCTCTACCTGAACCTAGCAGCCTGAGCGACCATGCTTTTTCCATAGGTTCCGTCAGAACTCTCGTTTTTTGCGGAGTTCAGACTGTTCCACCTCAACTCCCAGGTCATACCGGCTCGTCAGTTTCCGGTGAAAAAGGAATTGGCTGGCGCCCACCTGGCATGCGGACGCGTGGTTGAAGGGTGGACGGCCGAAAGTGACGTAGGTTAGTTCTCGGATTTTTGTTATCGGTGTCGAGTTAAGAAAATACGTTACAGTATATATATATATATATACATATATAACATACCACCTGTACTTTGACTACTAATAAGCATACCTAGTGCTATACGCATGTTCCTTATGTGCATCAGCATTTGGAATTCCTCAAGTCGTGCTACTGCACTTTGATACCAACTTGGTGTATATAGTACTTAAAGATACGTCAGTAGACAAGGATATTAATTACGGTTTATTGCGCCATATTGAATTCCGCTATGTTATTAACCATCGCAAAATATTATCTCGAGGAAATGATATTCCGCGAAATGTATCCTTGCGCTCGAGGTGTTCCAAGGAGTCTGATAAGTATCTCGAGACATCTGATAACGGGCAGGGTCCCCAGCGTGATTTAATGGAAATCGATTAGGTTTCAAGAAGACTTCGTTAAGCGAAGTTGTTCAGCTTCTGTTTATCCTGATAAGAATCTTATCACGGCTTCGTCCTCGCGTCGCAGTTTCTGTCCCCCTGAATTTCCTATTGTGCCACGTTGCGTTCCTGATACTCGCGAATGCTGCCGTTCGTTGAACTAATCGAATTTTCCTCATCTTATTGCATTTTCACGGCATATTTATTTCCTCGAAGAGCGAAGTCAGTTATTTTTATAGCTTTTCTATAGTCACTTCAATTTTCTTATTTCGTTGTAACTCACTGTGATGGGACTTTGTGACACGTGGCTGATCAACTTCTTCGCAATCTACTTGAGTGTTACGTAGGTACTTTAGATTTTTTTTTTTTTCATTGACAGTCTTACCAACCGAGGCTACTGAACTGGCACGATCCGCATTCCTGACTTATTATCTCAGAATGATCCTGATCTTCGACGAATACAAGTTCTGGGAAGCATCTTATCCGAACGAGGCAAAAAGGTGATAAGATTTTTCGAAAATTCACGAATAATTCCTATTTTAAATTTCGGTGGTATTTCATTCTAAATTTATTGTACGTAATTCATCAATAAATTCAATAAACTACCAACGAAATTATTTTGAAAGTCATTCAATTTTCATATACAATAAAGCTTACGTCACTTTTAGAATTACAAAATCTACATAAGTCCACCGCATATCGATATCGAGTCATCCAGAATCCCTGGTAAAATACATATATGACATTAAAACGTCCAGTTGAACATGTGTATATACTTGGAGCCAGCCAGAGATTCTTGACCTAGCCATGCTTGAATGACGTTTAACGATGCTTCGAGATACATTGACGCTCGTACCACTCAGCATTACATTTATTCTCATATCTCATTCTTATTCTCAATCTCGTATCTCATAACTCACTCTAATCTTTTATCCCATTCGAATTCTCATTCTCGATCCCATTCTCGTTCCCCTTGCTCGAAAATGTCGATCGTTCTGGAATTCAACCGCCTCAGGATGCATGCCCATCCTTGGCGCACGTGTTCTCATATGTATAAATACATATATATATATACCCCTATTACCTATACATACATATAGTTATATATATCCACCGAATTCTCGTTTCACATACTGGGTCAAGATTGTCGCGCGATCAATCACCTCTTAACTCCACATTGGACATTACTGTCGATTTTTCTCAAGTGCATAATAAAGCAGAAACTAATCGCGCAAAATTGCATACAAACGCAGCATAACGTACGTGAGTAAGAGTTTACTCAAAAAAAAGTATGAATGCAGTTAAGTATACTACCGGTACTGTATTCATTAGTAATATAATATATGTTAATTCGCCTCGTCGTGCCTCGAATAAGATAACGCGTACAATGTGGAATAAAGTTAATGCCAAGTACACAGGTAATGGTTGACTGCGAGTTAAATTATTTTTTTTTTTAGAAAGTACCGAGTTTCGCAAAAGAATCCAGCTTGCGCGGAAGCCTGTATATAAGGTTTAATGAGGAGAGCCGAAGGTACGCTTGGCACTGTAATTTTAAGTGAATTGAAGAAAGAAAAAAGAGTCAAGAAGAAAAAAAAGAAGTTAATGCAAAGATGAAGAACGATGAAAAATACGTAACCGGTCACGCTGTCAAGACGAACTGGGTTAACGATAACGATGGTGCAGTATCCGAATCCTACAGATGCCTAATTGCAAGAATCGTGAGGCATCTGGATTCCACCGAACGAACCGCGCGGAATTCGAACAGTGGTTATACGTTGTACGTAATATTGTTATTATATGTAAGTATACATATAATTAATATATATATTTAGTATAATATACGAGGCCATGACGAAATTACAGGATCGAATGTACCGGGTGAATAAGGAGATTGTCCCGAATTCAAATGGTACCGTTTTAAAATGGGTACGGTAACTAATTGTGGGTATAACTATAGGAGGTACTTGCTGTAAGATCGAAATCAATGTATATTATGCGTACTGTGATTAAAACAGAACTATTTTTTTTCATTGGTATGCCTGATTTTAATGACTGCCGAAGGAAAGATAAAAAATTATTACAACCGTGACTCCTGTTTTTTTTGTATTGGTTATTAGCATAGGAGTGAAAATTAAAATTGACACGAGTTTCAAAGGATCCAATAAATACTTGTGGTATACGGAACTGGATGTTCAGGGCAAAAAGTAACGTCGAGGAAATGATCCGCGTAATAGTGATTGGGCGGCTTAAGAGATTATTAGACGTTGCACACTTTGCTGGTTTAGTGAAAGAGTCTGGGAATATAGGTTAACAGTCTAAGATTCGCTGTAAAGATAAATCGCACTAATAGTCTGATCCACATTTCTAAACGTTTCCCATGGGAATTACTTTTACGGTAGGAAGAAACAGGGTCGTACGAATAAATTGTAGGTAGGATAACGCACGTGTGTACATATATAATTGATTTATGACTTATTCACATAATAATGTCCTTAGAAATAATTTCGAATACTTTGTTCAACGTCAATAAAGCTCAACCGATCTCAATGTCAAAATCTGCTGATTCCAGCGATCGAGAATGTGGATAATAAAAATTTTTTTACCCAGACTCAATAAAAGCTACGGATAAAGCTAAAGAAAATTATTTGCTCTCCCGGCCGTTAAAATTCAGCAACGGAGGTAAGGACAGCAGCAATCTGGTATCTGATTATGCATAAGTGCATAGGAGCGCAAGCCGGTATAGGCAAGCGAGAAAGTGCAGTTACGAATGTAAGACTGTCAGGACGTTCTGGGTAATCAAAAGTTTTATTCGATGCCTTGTGGTAACGCCTCGAGTGCGTGAGGTCACGACGGGATCAAGTATCAAGAAATTCCATTAGGATTGATGTTGTTTGTTTGAGAAAATTTCTGTCTGATCATTCGATTTAGTCGTTTTTTTTTTTATATTCTGGAATTAGTCAAGAAATTCTTATTCGAGTCAATATTTAGTTGTACGATATACATATATATATATATATATATATATATATATATATTATACTGTATTATTTCAGAGTCCTAATAGCGGGCTTAAGACCTTTGGCCATAAGAAACTCTGAATTTCGAATACCTGAAGGAACCGTACGTTATCGCAGTATATTGTTCTTGTTCACGGAGTTACGTCCAATGCTTCGCGTTAAAATTCAATCGAGTCCTTTATACTTCTTTCAGTTCGTACAAATTTCCTATATAGCTACTTCCTCTTTTCATTACTCCATATTTTTCTCTTTCCATCGAAAAACACTTTCCCAGTAAAATCGACGCGTCACGTAAGAGCCGTCCAACGCGGATGGAAAATATGTGATACAATGTAAACTCGATATCCAGTCTTATATAAGTTTCTTGGTTACGAGGAAACATGGGAATTTAATATAAAAAAAATCCTAGACATGCAATTTCCCTGGATTTATATTCCTGGAGGTTATACACGTGTCCTGGAACTTATGGGGGATGTATCGAAAGAAATGATAAAAAAAAATGTATACCATTGATTGGGTAAGGAAGTATCGGGTGTCAATGTAAAAAATAATTTTCTCCAATTGTTTCATAAATCTTAGTGCGTTCAAATCTTTCGCTTATCGTAAGGCCTCCTGGGTATCGGATAACGTCTCAATGTTACCGATATATGGGAGGCAATGAAAAGAAGAACCAACAGAGAAGCAACAGAGAAGAGAACGAGGCTCTTGGAGACGAGAACTGGGCCGTGTCTCGTGTTACTCCGTGCGGCATGCGTGTTTCTCCCACGTGACCGGGTGAAGTGGGCAAAAAGTGACACATATTTGAAAGAGAAGAGAGAGATGGGTAGACGGGAGAAGAACAAGATGGAAAGAGAGTCGAATTAGGAGGAGATAAAAAAAAATGTTTACTTTGAATTTAATTATTCGGAAACTTAAGAAATGGCATTTTAATTCGTATACGTATAACTGTATACCTATGTAGAAGGCAGGTTGAAATCTGCTAACTAATAGACACCTAGTCTCTTTGTGTACATATGCTAAATACCGAGATTACTTTCAAGCGGACTAATGAGTGCGTGTAAAATTTTTAACACACATCCTTCCCGTTAAAAATATTAAATAATAATCATTCATGAGGTTTACGAGAAATTCCACTGGATGCAGGAAGCTGGAGTATCGAATAGCCGTGAAAACAATAACGTGGGCATGAGCTGGGGTAAGGAGGAGAAGGGCGGCTGGTATTAACATTCACGTGCGCCAGTTGGTTTTATAACTATAGAGAACCGCCATCCTCGCGACTTCCTAAACACGCAACTGACTCCGTGCGTGACTTGCCTACGCAATTAATCGTATAAATATTATCGTCTACTGGGTCTATGGTCTTTAAACGTCTTAAACGTTGTTGTGGGATTTAATGCAGCCTAGGCGTACAAGGTAGACTAGATGCACCTGCGAAAATTAATTTTGGGATGGAAACGGTTAGTAATAAATAAATAAAAAAAGGGAAAAGTGGAAAATTACATTATAAAGTCTGGGATTTTATTACACTGATAACCTTCCCCACCCCCTTATCATCGTGTACTTACTACAGGGACCCATGGTTGACCGTGTATATTGTATGTATACCGAAAGGGCGAGTATCGTATCATATGTATATATACAGATATATTTATACATACAAAAGTAAATTGTAATCTAACCAATTGCTATCTGACAATTTGGTAGCAATTGGGTACCGCTAGAAGGTAAATGTTGATTCCGATGACAGTTATTGGAATACCAATTTTTTAACGTATTTTTGAGTATTATTTTTTTTTCTTTTTTAGAGTTTTCTATTGATAAGAAAAGGGTTGATTAATTTTGTTTTAATTTTCAGCGAGGGGCAATTGCAATTTGAATTTGCTTAATGGTTGCGTATGTTCTATTGAATATGGAACCAATAGTACTAGACGGGTGGGCAAGGCGCGTGCTGTGATAATGCGCAGCATGTAACGATCTGTGCTATGTCGCAATTAATGATAGGGGAGCATCGTCAAGAGGAATCGCGCGGGTGGCCACAGGTGCCTGGTGACTCGAACGTCAAATTAATTAACCCTCGATCCAAGAGCCGTTCCTGGTACCTACCAGAAGCCATCCCAGTGGCGAGTCGATACCAGTGGCGTAGTGGGACTGGAAAATTTCTATGCACCAATGACTTCTCGTGCGCTTCGCACTTTCACTTTACCGTTTTCTATAGTTTTTTACCGTTAGAATAGGTCGAGGAAGGCGGAGGAAAGAGAATTGCCGATAGAAAGGGCCACCCACCCTGTATATGGAGTGATATAAAGAGTATCTAATTTTGAAAAAAAAAAGTGTCAACATATCAGAATTTTTTAAGCGAAATAATGTCAATCTCTCTCATTTCCTATCGATCGTGATTATTCGCTAAAATGTGAATTTCGATATGAACATAAATTTGAAATTTTTTTTCATCAAAGTCGCGAATCCATCCACCGCAGTGAACGCACCCAGGTAATGGAAGTTGCCGCAAACCGCTAGAATTCGCATCGCGAAAACTCGCATGTACCGTGGATTCGAATTTCTTGTCGGGTGTTATTTCTGAGGTTGTTCAGATTCTAGAAGCTCGTTACAAGCGGGTATACCAACCGGTAATCCACGCGTACTCCAGATACCATAGAGATGCCGTTCCTCAAGCCAGGAAATCCCCGCCAATTTTCTATGAACGGTCCATACCTACCGCAAGGACCGAATCACGTTTTCAAGGATCAAAGGAAGGATCGTCCAGACCGTAATCCTTTACCGTTGCAGCAGACTGATGATAGTCCGATGTTAATTGGATATGGATATACAGATAGTGAGAGAACGGGAGAGCAGATAGTAATGGCGCAGATCACCGAGTAGGGTTATTATGACCGCACGATACGAGCTACTACCGATCCTTCTGCGATCGCCTGATCGTAACCCATTAGGATCGATTGCAAACTTCCTAATCCCTGTATTCTTAAGCGTAGGTATGTATGTACATATATGCTTGCAAAAATTTGGCAGAATTCGCAAAATCCCCCCAAAAAAAAACTACAACAACTTAAGTCTGGACTTCGCACCTTGATTATAATGAATTCGAATCATAATCCAAACTTAAAGAATTAATCAAAAATGAATTTCGTTCAATCCAAAATTCTTTGTATTTCTTCGTTATACCATTTCGACTTATATCCCCCAGTCGGCAACTTCAGAGCCAACGTTAATTCAAACAAACTTTTTGTCAGTCCGGATGTACGTGATTAACAGTCGCTAACTGTACAGTAACAGTATCCATTCTGTATATCTCCATTACGTATACAGTCCCTCATTAATAATATAAAAATGTCAGAGATTATTTTGAAAAATTTTTTTTACAGCTCTAATCCAATTTTCCAACCATACCAAGTACGTTTGTAAGGCTGAAAATGATTAGCTATACATTCACTAGGGATTAACATACAAGAGATACTTACAAAATGTAATGGACTTTCTGAACGAGTGAGTAGGCATATATAGTCTTTGATCGAGATTCATCAATCACGGGAACTAATTAGGCCCGTGCATGATATATCATGGAATAATTAAACTCCCGAGACTAAATTCTAATCTGAGATTTACCTCGTAGTTCATACTTTTGATATTCCCTTTGGCAACGATTATATGCATAATATCCATTCATTAATATTGATAGCAAACTATCTTAGGTAAGTATCCTATACCATATGTATAAATATATATATATAGTTTTCAAGCTGAATAAAAAATATATATGTCACTTCATTAATCTCTCAATCTCCATCTAGCAAAACTCATCCCAATTGCACGCACGAACCTTCGTAAAATGTGTTCAAAAAGAAATTCGCCACTGAAGCGTCACACAAGTAGATAAGAAAAAAGTTAAAATTTTCTCTGAGCTCCGACAAGAATCGTAAAGTCTCCCACGACTGAATCAGCAAACAAGAGGAGTCAGAAAAAGATCGCAAAGTTCAGAGACTGTAAAGTATAGCAAAGGATCTCAGTAGATGCCACGAAGTAGTCGATTAACGTTAAAGAAAAAGAAAAAGGTTAAAAAAAATAACTAAAAACCATCACACTCAATAAAGGGTACAACGACCTAAGTGTAACGAATGGATAAAGCATTACGGAAGTAGACACGACGCAGCTAATAAATCGTTTCAAAAGTTCTATCAATGCCGGGGACAATCGTGTCGATGGTTGATTACACTTCGAGTTAAAGTCACGTTCAAATTATACGGTATTCTGCCAGTAGAAGTCAAGTGGGATGCACCGTAATGCAAGTAAGCTAAGGTGATGTGTCTATATATACATATATATATATATATATATATATATATATATATAAAAAGACGTCTAGTAAATTACATAAGAAAATAGATAAAATCGTTGTATGATTTTGTACCTGATTTCATATTGGATTTTTGGTGTTGAAAAAAGAAATAGAAACAAAAAATAATACAAATAAAATGATCTAATTCACTTCGTATCTACACTCACACCGAAATTTTCTCGTGGCACGTGACATTTTTTTTTTCCAAATTTTCCCCGAATCCCTTATCGGACGAAATCTTCAGCAAAGCGCGATCCTCGCATCGTGACGCGACACGTGACTCAATGCTGTACCGATCATATTTAATCGTTACGAGTTTTTCATCATACTACAAGTCAATGGTGCATCGTGACGCACCAACTCTTGACCGGTCGAGGTGAAGGAAACCGTTTTCTACTGACCAAGTGGTTAAGGTTTACGCGGGATGGACGCCCGGCTGGCACTGAACGGCTTAACCGGTATACACCACTGGCCATCAGCATTGCCATCACCATTGCCATCACCATCTCCTACCAGTACCTACTATCACCATTGGTATCGTCCTTCTTCGGTCCGTTGCGATCTGCGCTTTCAAGGTCACGAGGAAAATTGTATCTGCAAGTACTATGGGACTTGTTAGATAAAATCATAATTTTGAATTGCGTATTTTCATGGAAATTGAAAAAAAATATGGGAGTGTCGTACCGTATATATGTATAAGGCTGATGGAATGAAGGATGATTAGGAAAATAAAAAAAAGTTATGTATAAAAGTATAACTCAGACGCAATGGAACTGTCAAGTATGATGCAATTATTTGAAAATTATTTCCTTTAATTGCGAAGCTCCGCCGCGAAGCTATGCGCCTATGCGTTGCATCCTCGCGGATGCCACGAGCGAGGAATGAGACGAGGAGGAATGGCGCACGCGTTTCGCGAGCGATCCGATACGTATATTTTTTGCAGGGCCAGCCAACGATTAAATGGCCGACGAGACGGGACAGAGTCCCCAACGAAAAAAGCATTCCCCATCGGCCCTTCGCAAACTCCTGGCCGAATACCTGCGCGCCTTTAGGATCATCGACGGATCCTAAATTCTCGGACCGTGTCGAGGAATTGACAAATTGCCGGGTGCACACGAGAAGAAACCGCTTCTTAATGTTCGTCCCGGATCTCGTCCCCACGTATACAGCCTACTGTAAATACTGTGGAAAACACCACGGACAAATATCGAGATCGCACGAGACATTAACGTTGATTCCTAGTAGCTGTTACTCCTGGTGCAATCCAGTACTGTCGTTCACTGTGTCGTAGGGTACAGGAGATACCAGAGTATGTACATAACCTAAGCTAGCGATGGGTTGGAGTAAACGAATAAGCAAGTCAAAAATTTTTTAAATTTTTATAAAAAATTTCAATCTATCTTGGTGTTGCTTAATAAAAAAATTATAATTGCAGATATTTGAATAAAAAATTGCAGGTTAGTATTGTCAACGTAGATTTAAATATCAAATGTTTTCGTTATATTCGATTCTGTGGTCTGATAATAATCGAATATTCAACGACGTTGAAACTACCAGTGTCGTTAGTGACTCGACTCGTACCTTTTCCTCGCAGCATCTTCCCATATGTACCAATAAGAGCAGCAGAGTGCAGGTACAGATTAGCGGTAACTGTCGTTGCAACAAACCGGACCCCATTGGAATAAAGGCCGATTCTCGTTCTGCTTTTGCCAAACCGTCGTTTGGGATATCGGAAGCTGCAGTATCTTGGGAGGGTGATCGTTCCTGGGATGGGATACGGCAAGAGAAAGAATGAGATAAAAGAAGAAGAAAAAAGAAAGTCACCCGACGTCGAGTAAATTTCAATAACTGTACAATCGGCGCAACGGGATTTTTTGGAATATCCTTGAAGCGACGCCAATCGGACGTCACCGGTACTACGGAATCGCACGAATTTACTATTACATAGTATGAATATATCCATAGTGCAGGCTATATTAATATAGTAATTAGTCGAAGAATTTACGCGTAACTACGTCCAACGACTTGTTGCTGTCGGCATGAGAATTTCTCGGTACACATGAGAAAACCAGAAAACCAATAGCAAGCTTGGAATCCTTCACCGTTACGTTATGGATATATTCCTAATGGACATTCCTAATCAGAAATCTATACTTTTTATCGGTACAATCATCCGTAAGATTCTTATCTCACAATCGGCATTCGATTAATTCTCTGATACTGTAATTCATTCTTTATATCCTCTTTTTACCCTGCTCCGATATAAGCACTATGTACACACATATAATCAAAAGTTCAAAGATCATTTATAAATGAAAAGCAAATATTGAATAACTAATCATAAAGATCGAATAATAGATCGGCAAGTAATTATTAGCAATATCTCATACTATCCCATAAATTGAAACAGATAGGAAAATAGTAACAAAACTTTTCACAAATTATTTGAAAAAAATGTATTATCATTATCAATTAAAACATCTTTAAGGAATGTCATTCTGTTTATTTTTTTTCAGATTCTACAAATGATCCATACAAACGATAAATGGCTGATCCTTGCGTATGCAAGTCACTCGTATTTGATAGCTATATGGTGTCCGATAGATAACCTAACCTATCTTACATACTGTTATCAACAGATTACCTAGCGTTACCCTATTCAATATATAGCTTTAATCAAAGATCATTATCATACCGAGATATTATGCGGCCAGCCACTACTGTACATCGCGGTATGTAATGCTTATATATCTATATATTTACTATTACAGCACGTGTGTACCGTACTCTGCTACTTCATTACGTGATTCCAATGTAAATTATGCCACCCGAGCTAAGGCATACCTATGTTGTAAAACGATCGTGCGTATCACAGATGAATACGTGAATACCTATATAGGTCCAGCTGTATACAAGAAGATGCTGCGTGATGCCAGTTTATCCTTAGATAGAGATTAAAATCGATCGATCGTATAGGGATCCCTCGCGATCATTCGCACGATCCGTACGAAGATCGAGACTGATCTACGAGTATCGTTAATCCTGATCTCATTCTGGATGAATGACTCGAGCACGTGGTTCTCATCTTGGTAAAGCATAATGAATGATATTGAATAAATATTAATCGATTTCTCAATAACGAAGACATTGTTATTATGATTTATTAAGGTTTATAAAAAAAAATTCACACCTGTCAATGACTTAGCACGTGCTAATATTATTCGCGAGACTAATAACACTAATTAGACAGGTACTGCCTGGCTGAGATCTCCAGCATTAATTAAGTACACACCCATACAGGAACAACCGTTACAATTATTTCTGAACTTCTTAATCACCCGGTAGATACACGCGTGGCAGCTCTCTCCTATCCTCATGTTTCTTTCGTTAAAGTATCATAGCCACACCGTAACGCGAACATTCCAAGTAGCTTTTGCTCTTTACTTTCTTCCTTTATGTTCCTCACACATTGGTATTCCAAGAAGCAGCCTTATATCCAGATTGCAACAAGACGCAGTATCACCTGTGATTAGGCATTTGTGACTTTTGAAATTTTCAGGTAATATTCTCTAAGATACGATAAAACTGAACAATTACGTGATCTCTGATCTGATAAATAATATTAATCAAACACAACAATTTATTTAGTGAATGATGCTCCGCTGTCACTCACGATTGGCCATGTTGAATTGTAGTTCGCATTCGTGCCGCGCGGCGGCTCTAGTGTCTACAGGAGATTTTCGATGAGTGAGTAATGACGGGACCCAGGCTCACCTGTAATTAAGCACCGTGCACACCGTCATGCCACGATATACATCATGAAGGCGAATGATTACTGCCCTGGTAGCGAAAGCGAGCCCTATCGTGAATTAAATCTTATTCTCATTTCGGCGAGCTCTCACGCACGTTTGCACTTGTTTTATTTGACGGTCACGAAAATGAGCCATGTGAAACTTTAAAGGCTAATCGAATAATAACCATTGAAGGAGAGAGAGAGAGAGAGAGAGAGAAAATCAGCAATATTGATCAGATGTCACGTAATATGCATTCGATGTAAATCAGATAAACGTGCAATATTTTAATAAAAATCTTCATTACATAACCTTATTTGAAAGTCTGCAACTGCTTTTACATATTTCAAATATTTATTTCTGCTTCGAATGCAAATATTCGTATGACGATTAAAGCATTTTCTATACTATATATTTTTGAAAAATTCTATCGACTGATATTTTTCTAAATTCATATTGACTTAATAGTCTATGATAATTATAGTATATACTTCTAACCGTATAATTTGTTATCGCCCTATTGATTTGTCAAAATGTCTTCCGGCTCTGATTTCAATCAATGTCTCATCTCGTTATAGTCTACCTAGTGCACCTATAATTAATTATCGGTATCTGATCGAAGATACGTTGCTCATACTGTCCATAACGATTTTCCTATATCTTAACACATATCCTCGCTCCACACGTTACGCGACCAGTCATAAATGTACTTGTATACATATATATTTATATGAATACACATATGGGCACGCGTTAACTTTTTACCAGGAACCAAGAGCCGTTAGCGATAATCTGTAATTTTCAAGACGTTGTCCAACATTTACGTTTCTTTAACGCGGCCGTTAGCCTGCTAAGGTGTTTTAAGCGGTTTCGCATGGATGTGAAATGAAATTCTAAGACGCCGGGACGCTTTAATCTAGACCAGGACAATTATGTATTGCCCTAGTAAAATGCATGAGTACAACAAATTTCTCTGAACCAATTCGACCATTCTGTCATCCATATATAATATAGCTATATATCATGTAGCATATTAACATATGTAAATATATCATATATGTATAAGCCAAGAGTAAGTCATAAAAAATTTCCAATATTTACATCTCGTAATTTTCATTGTCGAATTAGTTGTGAATTTTTTTATTTATTTATTTTTCACACTTATTTATATCTATAGGCACGCCCAACGAAATTTATAGAATTAAATATTAATAAGCTAATTAAACATTTCTGTCATTCTTCCATTATCGTAGATGCTCAATCCGCTCAATTTATTGATCGTCCTTCGGATATACGTGATCATGATCAATGGATCAATTGAAATATACTTTTACGTCCAGATTTGATTCCTCGATTTTTAATTTCTCTCACGAAGATTAACGGCTCTTATATTGAAAATTATTAAAAGATTTCATTTGATCCTTTATTTATAATGTATTTGATTTTTGTTGATACAGCACGATATTTCATGCCGTATAATAACCATTGTATAGATCTCTTTTAATTTTGATTGAACGGACAGGTGTCAGTTGTATTTTATGACGGTCTAGATAAAACGTATAAATCTATAACGTGCTCGATTCAATGCGTACAGTTAATCGAGCTCCGTCATGGTCAAAGGTCAAAACTTTCTTCTCCGAGGTATATATGAACATAAGAGAATAGAATGCCCTGGTTTAACATTGAAATTAATATTGAGCTCAATACGCCCACGAAGAAAATTTTCTTCGAGCCCACGCACTATTTTTACAGCTTAATCAATATATCGGAGAAAATGCATTTATTTGTCACAAAAGTATCGTGCCGAGATAATATCTCGACAGAATGAACTGTCTGCTTGAAAATGTTAAGAATCTCGTGATTTTCACTTTGCTTACTGAATTGTCGTGCAATAGTTTTGAAAGTAAGAGCAGAATGTCACAGGCAGCCCTATCTAATGCCAGGTCTGGTAGATGGCATTTTCTCACTAATTTGGAGAAAGTACTAACATAACAGTCGGCCATTATCGGCATTGAACGTTCCGTGCAGCTACCGAACAATGTGGTCGTGAAAATACCGTAAGAAGATCAAAATACAATGCTAAAAGGATCCTACGTCCTCGAAGAAGGATCATTCTAGTAATGACTTTTTTTCGCTTACTTTCCACTAACGTTCACGAATGATCCGACAGATGGCGCTAGCATCGCGCTGTATACGACTAGGGTAGTACTTTAAATGGCAAAACAAAGAATTACATGGAATCTCGACTGAAATAGGATGAAAGGTTAGTGGCAACGTATATATTTGTGTTATATATTATTAAATACATTCTGTTATGTAAGAGCACATGGTTATAACTATACTTAGAAATTCTTAAGTGTATTACGGTACTGTAACACTGCGTAGCATTAAATTTACATGAAGCGTGGGCATACCAGTTTTGCAAGAGCGAAAAGTCGTAAGTAATCTGTATCACAATGGGAGGAGAGTGCGGAATCTCCACCTGTCTACTCGTGCTGTCCAGGATTCGACGTAACTTTAATATGTAACTTCCGCCTACACTCGAGACACGACTCACGCCGTGAGTATTCTGCCAGTGAAAGTATGAGTAACGTAGTCAGAGAATCTCGGGACTATTTCGCATATGAAATACAGAGTTGGTTCGGTGGTTGGTTAATGCTTCGCAGTGCGAAGGAGCGTGCGAGGAAAAGAAAATAAACGAGGGAAATATATTATGGAGATTTAAGGTCTTAGGTGATGAATAGCATGAGAATCTTGTTAGAAGTAGCCACTTGAGTCGTTTCTACGTTCATTCAATGGCACGAGCACGTGATTCTTCCGCGATGAGTCTCTGAGTCAAATCCTATGTTTTTCTTTTTTCTAAAACCACGTACCTTGTGCTCGAGTAACTCCTTCGTATCTGAAATCAGTACCCGAGTTATTCTTCGTAAACTGGTTATGTTTCATGACTAAAGGATGACCCCCAGGGAGGTTGAAGAAATCGTGTCAAGGGCGCTCTTCCTCGCGGTGACCAAAGAGGAGGTCGCTTCAAAGAACCAAGAAAGAAAGTCCTGCGCGTTCTTTTTTTTTTACGGTTGGTAGAGTTTGTGACGTCCTACGACGTCGTGACAACAAGATCATCTTCGAAGGTAACTCGAGTGTAATTATACGAGACGTCACGCAGCATGGAAAATAACCAAGGGAATTTTAATCCACGTTCCTTTCGTCTGGTTACACGTGGCATTTACGAAACTTGTATAGTGTCATGGCGACTGGAATTTAACGCCCATCCGAAAATGCTGATCGCTTCGAATTTCCTGAGGCAGCTTACACGAAATCTCGTGGCTCTTCTCCCTTTGTAGATTCGGCAAGCGATAATGAATTGTGGCAGAATAAAAAGAAAATGGTGCAGGACATTCCATTAATTTGCTACAGTATGATGACAACTGTTTGCAATATACCTAAGCGCAATCGAATAGAGACTACAGGACGATTTCAATACAGCAAAGTCGTCTCTTTTAACCCGGAGGTAGATAGGAAAGGAGTCACAAGTCACGAGATTGATTCGGAGCGAAAGAGCGTCGCTCTTTAGATTTGAATGAATGATTGGCAAGGTTGGATTCTAAGTGCCGGCCGTTTTGTCCTGTTAGAAATCTTTCTTCGCCATTTAGAGCAGCTTACATCTCGTCCGGCTTGGATCTCCGGGTTAAATTTATGGCGCTCTTCTATGACAGCTAGAAAGGGTGTTCACAACGGTCCTTGCATTTTAAACGCGTTACGGCGGTTACGGCGGCACCGTTTTCAAGATCTTACAATGGTACCTTTGAGATAACTTTTCTTTTTCTCTTTTCTCAACAGGATCATCCAGTACCCAGACCAACTACGTCACTAATACCTCACTGGTAATTCACTCAAAGGATTTAGGATTGTTTACTCCAGTTCCAATACAACACTTATCACCTACACTGAAGCCAGGACGTATAGCAAGAAATGATTCGAGGACATGTGTTCATTTGATAGAAGAGTCGACCGAACAGGTAAGCCCCAGGCAATATATAGACTCACATGTAGACTTTATAGATATGGTATGTATATATATACCAATCCATATACATATATAACTATAACCACAGATATCTTCCATACCCGAAGAAGACGAATCGCGCCCAGCATCAGACACTTGCTTCTACCTATATACAATATATATCGTCTCTCGTGATCCTGATCGTGATCGTACATGCTGGCTGCGGGGGTAAAAGTGACCCAGTTTACGCAGTGACTGCGTACAGGTATATACAATACGTCCAGATACTCGATTCAATACACAATTTATTTTCTTAGGGTGTCGCAACTGGCTGCTACGTGCATTGGCGCACCGTTGACTTAAAATATCGTACCCATTGTTATATGTACAAGAAATAACAATAGAGCCGCGATAAGATATGCCCGGTCACCAAGAATAAGAACTGAGCCTGTCGATGCCTTGGTAGAGTTCGAAAAACCGTACTTTTATTTTTTTTCTATTAATCTTTTCTGTTAAAAAAAATCAAGTTGACAGTCAACGCTGAAATTATGCATCCCCGGTACCTTCATGTTGCTCGTGAAAAGTCCAGGTAGTCGCGCAAGCCGTATGCCATGGAAAATCTCTACCCGCGAGGACGTAACGTTGTAATAACGCTGGAACATAAAATCCAAGCCGCTCGAGAACAAGAACACTGAAGTACTGCGCATAAACGGTACAGACGACGCGAGAAAGAATGAGAGAAATTATTTCCATGAGAGGTACCGCTGGTTTACCGACAATGAGACACCCGGGTGGGGTTAATAATGCACATTATTGTGAATAATTAACATCTCGTCTAGTCGCTGCTGCCAAGTGAAAAGAATCCGTGAGAAGGTGTGGGCGGCTCATTTTCACCGTGACTCTCTAACGGCGACTCCGGATGAATTGCGAATTTACCAATTGCTTAATTTGCATTTGGATATAACGCATTTATATGCCTTAACCTTTGACGCTCTTACGTACCTCGTATACGCGTGTTACGTTTGTACACGGTTTGCCTGTGGCTTTTGCCGTTAGGTCAAAGTAAACTGTGCATCTGTATGTATCCATCTTTCATCGAAGACAGGAAACTTGATTCGGTAATATGATTTCAGTCATATGTATATATATATATAATACTGAAAATAGACCCACGCAAACCGAATGGCTGGTGGTTTACGAGTGAATGGTTCAATAAATTTCAGCGTCATTCCGCACTACGTCTGAATAAGGGCAGGGGGCTCGCTAATGGGCATATCGGAAATCACTTAGCTCGATTCAATGCTAACAGCCAATAGATTTGATTTCGCGTTGAGCCGCGCGAGGGTGAGGATGCACGAGGAATGAAGAAATATGCCTGACTCTCCCTCCATAAACATTTTTCATAGTTTGGAGAGCGTTTGACGCGCACCGCCAGTAGGTTTTGCGGGCTAATTTCAATTTACCTGGTAGATCCTTTTTTAGAAATCTTTTGCCGTTATACTTATTAACCGAGAACCGGTGTGAACTTTAGCCTCGGCGTTCGTGACCAGGAATCGGTTTCAGCGGATTTGCACTGAGCCGAATACTTCGTTAATACTTTATGAGTCATTAAAAGCCTCAATGGATAAGGATATTGATTTTTCATGGCGACTATGTATCTGTATATCAAAGTATTATATTGTGTATATAGGTGGAGTAAAAAGCTGCTTGAAAATCTTTAATGGTTTTTGTCATCATCCGTGCTGTTATAATGTCGATAAATAATATTCTCGGGTAAATTAGAGTCAACTCGTGTCCACCGTTGATGAGAGGTCGGGTCTACTTTCATCGTGTACGCGAGTTTTTACTTGCGGTACGGATACAAGAGTGTCGCGATACGAAAAAGGAAATCGTTGTCGCTTCTTTGAGCGTAAGACTTTAGAAAGATTTGCGTGATAATTTCTATTCCTAATGGTTATCAGACAATTTATATCGATGCCGGGGATAACTTGTTATAATCTTTTAATGATTTTCAATGATTCGATAAAAATTACTAGAGAAATTTTTAATCAAGGTAGGTGCAGTTGGATATGACTGTGGTATCCATGCATCCGGAAATGCATGCTGGTATCTTATACGATATCGGAATGAGCCAAGTCACCAAAAAAGCATCAACGCACCCCAACTTTCTCTAGAGAAACCATCTTCCCTCCTGTTTTACAGTTACGTTTTAATAGCGTCGTAAAGTCAAGAATGATTTTTAAAATTTTTCCAATTTCCCGCTCTCCGTTCATTACCTTCGGAGGACATTAAAGAGGAGTGTATACGAAGATTTTTGTGCCTGCTGTTTTTAACGATACGCACATATATATATTTTTTTCATGTAAAATATTAAAATCCCGGAAAATCAGTTTCACTTTTTATCAGTCGGTTAAGATAAATTTATTTGTATATAGTTGGTGTCAATGTAGTAGGCGTCTTATCGGTGTCGACTCTAATTAGCATAGCAGTACTTCGACGCGCGACTAATCAGTGAAAGTCGGCGACTATTCTGAAAATCACTTTTCATTTTCGATGCCCGTAACTTGACCCGGTTGTCCGTAAAATTTCGTCCCGACGACCAATTTCTAGTTATCGTCCTCTCGATGACCGTTTTCGCTCGAGCGCCAAATCATTGTGCATTAAGATCCTGACAATGCATTTTGCTTGAATCTTCGTCATTTTTTTTTTCACTCTCACAGAGTAAGTGGGTTACCGTTCTTTTGTCTCCTCCTCGTGTCACCTACTTACGCTCGATAGCTGCTCATCCGAATCCTTACCCGAACGGGGATTCCCCTGCTTAGAAATCTCAATGAGCGGGAAAACGAATTTTATGGAAAAATTTGAAGTTGTCGTAATTCATATCAATGATGGATGGTATTATTAATGTATCCAATTACAGGTTATTTAAAGTCTATTTTCACAACGAATAGTTATTGTTGCTATTTTTATAATTATACAATGGAATTGCCTGCTTTTAGGTATCCGAAACAATTTCCAATGGTTTACTTACCGATTTGAAATCGACCGTTGCTCACAGTGGTTTGCCTCGATTCAGGTATTCAGTCTTCCGTCATATTAGCAGACTTCCGGAGATTCGCGCCTTGTATGGCTCCGCGTAATTAGTCTCCCGGGGTACCTTTTGCAGCGTGCGGATCGCGTACAAAAGATGCCGCCTCGCTGAAGTACACTTGGAATTAGGTCTTGACAGGTTTCCGCTTCGATTTTAAGCACATGGACTTTCAACAAGGTGGATCCGCAAAGGTACTTGTATATGTACAGAGTACAGCCAGATATGAAGGAGCGCTCACACTGATCCACACATATCGACACGTGTATCAACTTTTACACAGTAGCATCACATCGAAAACCCATCCAATTAATTAAATTATTTTTATAATATTTTTATTCTGCCTTCCACATGGATCTTCGGCCAGTCTCGCAAGGCAGCCGATGATAATCCAGAGATTCGGGTAACTTTGATTTCGCAAATTAAGTACTCGAAGTAATTAAAATATTCGTGAGCATTAACAATATATAAACCCTCCCCTTAATCTCGCATCTATTTACGATTAATTAAAAATTAATTAATCATTTTTAATTTTCCCAATGTAACCTTTGACAGTTACAATCCCATCAGACTTGTCTCACGGAAAATAATCAATATTCACTGTTGTCACTGACCACGTGTCCAATTCTGACAGTTATCACTGTTCCATATAAGCACTCTCGTATTCACCAATTACCAACATGACAGTTCGGATATCCACGACGTTAAAATTTTTCTATCGCCAGTACCAAGAGTCTCTTCATCAAGATCCACGAGGATTGTTTGTTCACCGAGTGAGGAGTCCACACTGCAGAAGAGTTTCGAGGCAGCCCGCGCTGCGCTGCATTCGAGCGTACAAGACACACATCCGAGTACGAAGTGCTTCCTATATCTGATATGGCGAGGAGTGGGCTGGGAGTAGGTACCAGCGTGAAGAGATAGTGGCGGCACCAGGTATACCCAGTACGGTCCCTCTCGCCTTTGAACGAAGTGGGTCGACCTCTTGAAGAACACTGCGAGCTGGCGAGGCCGTCGGCCTCCTGGTTGGCTGACTAGTTGACTGGCTAGGTGGCTAGTTGACTGGATGACTGACTGACTGACTGACTGACTGGTTAAATGACTGACAGAATTGTCACACACGATGACTGAGCTTGAACCTGACAAGGGGTAGTCCTCAGGAGTCACCTGAAAGAAAAGGAGACAAGGTTCAAGGTACACGAGCAAGGGCCAAAGGTACCACAATCCTATTTCGTACCTTCTGAATATACAAGTGCTCAAGGTGAAGTACAGGTCATGAAGTATGGTTTAACCTCCTGGCACGAATCCTCTTCCGGGCACATTATCGTAAAGTCCCGCGACTGATGGCTCAGCCTATTAATAGTCGCCATTAAGAGGTCGCGCATAGAGCAAGTTGAAGTTGGCTTTGTGAAGTCGAGACGCAGGATCGGCGCAGTCGTTGGATCAGTGAAGTGGAGCGGACACTTCAAAAAGTGGCGAGACTGGCAGGAGGAGTGCTGTTGGTATCAAATGATATTTAATTTAATCGGGTATCGATAGACAGTGTATAAATGTACAGGTTCATCGGGATTAGCTATGTTCATATATATATATATATATCCTCAAGTCAAAGTATATTTCTATTTATTAAAATTCATCTAGCCGACGCATATAGCACAGAACTTTATGACGTTGAAGTGATTGAATTTACAAGGATTAGTATCCTGAATTTAAGCGCCTTACTTTGGAATCGTATTACAATCACCTTTTCACCGACAACCTCAAGTAATTGTCCGCGTTGGTCATTAGCGGGTAACGAGCGCACTAAAGTAAACGATAGCCGGTAGATTGAGCGTAAAAGAAAACGGAAAGAAGTAGACGCAGTACCAAGAGAACGTATAAGAACGAACGCCTCGAGAGAGAACGGCGATACTGGTCTCTTGTCGGCAATATAATCGGGTCCGATCTGCAGTGATGACCTGTAATTCCCTTTCGTTGGTCGGCCGATCTAAAGGATCGGTTGAACAGCTACGTATTCTAATGACTTACTTCTCGCGGTGAGATAACGGGGTCGGATATTATGAAGAGGACAAACACGAGTCTCGAAGTGCTTCGAAACGAATGGAGAAATGATTATAACGACATGTCCGTCGCGCATGCGCAGACGGTCCGTTCGTTAAATATGAATGAACGCGTTTTCACACTCCGACGACAGAGGTCTAAACAAGAAGCAAATTTGAAATAACATCGCGCGTGCCTGATCGATAAGTCATTATTTCGAAAGAGGCACAGATGTCGGACGATGCTCGACAAAAACAATGAATGGCAAATAAATAGACTTATTGGCTCTGGCTTACCGACAGACGCTTGAAGAGATAATGGCGGTCTACGTACGTACGTCGTTTTCAGAGCCGGACGCTGCGCCATTCCAATTGGATTTCCTTTCTCGGATCGTAACTGGTGCGTACCCCGTAAAAATCCTAGCTGTGCGCACCCGTTTAAAATTGCTCGCTATGCATAATATCCAATGGTTATGTACCTTGTCGTAGTTCCACTTGACTCGTACGAGGAAAGTCAAGCAGTACTTTTATCAGTCTCGTACGATACTTCCGTGACTCTGATGTATCGGCGACCATATATTCCTGCTAAATTCATTTATCATCGCGAAGTCGAGCCAAGGCCAGCTTGAGCTTACCGATCGCATTAGCATAGCTGAATTACGGGCCGATGCAAGTCTCTCACACCGGTACGACTCTCACACCATACTTGGTGCTCTTGCGGTTTTCGTCGATTTCGTTTCCACGAAACGGTCGTGGTTCACGCGGCTTCTTTTTTTTTCTTGTTTCCTCTTTTTTTTCAACTCGTTCTCTTATACTTTAAAATGCTATATGGTGACCCTTGGTTCGCGTGCTGCCAAAGAGACCGTTTTCGAGCACACGCTCAAAGGGACTTACGGGCTCCATTATATGGTGGTACCACTTTGGATTATGGGGTTTCGTAACTCGAATACAAGACGAATATTCGAATATTATTGCGTGAGTCCTTTTTTACACGATGTACACTCTTTTGAAGATACTTAGCACATCACGAAAGATATTTAAGCTTAAGTATACATACGTACTATGTACTTAAGGTTGTTCTTACGCTATACAATTTGATACTCTGATTTTTCCTTGTACGGTTGTTACCAAGAGATCTAGAGTCTGGAGGCATTTGGGCTAATTAACAGCAAAGATCGTCATTAAGTATAGTGGCTAATTGCAGATGCGTGAGCTGAGATACATAGTGTTGTACCAGATAGGTAATACGCGACTCGCATGGCACGTATTACTACTGAACGGCTATTCAGACTGGAAATGCATAATACCTGACGAAACTGAGATTTTTTTTGGCGGGAAAAAAATAGATCACCAGATTTAAAAATCCGTATTTCCTATCTTATGTGGAGATAAGAAAATTTTCTTTCATTAAGAATTCACGAGCTTGCTCGCTCTCCTGTAATCCTTTGTTGGAGTTGCATATCGCGATCACGAAAGTGTTTTCATTCGTTTCTAACGAGGGCGCAACGACCTGCCTTGCATTTCGAATGAGCGACGCTGCAATTCAGTTGGACGCATACGTGACGCACTGGTGATACTTTACCTCAGAGCTTTTATACAGCTGGGCTATAAATGAGACTGCAATTAAGCCTGAGGTCGGTCACCTGGTATACCTCGTAGTTCTTGGTTCGAACGTGGCTTACTCTTATTTTTCATATCTCACTTTTCTGACTACTATATATGCATATCGTTCGCCGTGATATCGAATCGATTTTAAACGAAGCGAGAGGCCGATTAGCTTGAGAAAATATTACGCTGCTTAGGATTCTCTTAACCCCAGGCATTTTTTTTCAGACACGCGATCAATGTAAATACCGCGCATCTCATGAATTAGTATAGATATTATGGTGTATATATCTGCTAGCTACGTCACGGATACTTTATGACCACGCAGTACAAGTACCATTTAGCTTATTACCTTAGACGTAAAAGATACGAGATTAATCAATGTTCCTGACTTAATTAAACTCTGAAATTATGGATAATGCAATCTAGGGCAAAGAAGGCACCTGGAACATATGGGATAGCGTGCTGACCGAGTGACTTTAAAAATATGAGTTCGCTATGTGGCCAACTTGGGATATGGATACTCAAAATTACAGGTTGGGTTAGTATCAGGCTTGTTAAATGGAGCTTGTTACGAAGCGTTCATAAAAAATGGAGCCATAGGTGATAGAGGCCCACGAGGTGGTATATACCGGTTGTACGAAAAGGACGCGCCACGATTTCAGCGATGGCAGCTTTATGACCGATTAAAGGCAGCCTCGTCGCCAGGTGGGGCCTCCTCGTGTAATACCGGCTTGAGGTTTACGGTCGAGATGCATTTAAAGCGCGCACCGCGCGTAACAGACCAAGCCCGGGATGATCGTTCCTTCGTAGCGGCGAAACATCCAGTCAGCCAGTCAAACAGCCAGCCATCCAGTCAACCTACAGGCCGACTGGCTTCCTAAGTGGGTCACTTGCACCTCGCACCACCGCGACGATCAAAGACAACGATTCATTCCGATAACGAATTGAATTTATTAAAAGCAGTAATTGCCTTCCTGCTTGGAACCGGACTCGGGCACGACTCTCTCTTCTTAATTGCTCGTAGTCTCATTGTTCCGGCACGTCGAGCTCTTCCTTCTTGCTCCGGGAAGTTCTTCTGGATGTAATCATCCTGGAACGGGAATAGTATCGAGTCTTGAGATCGATCGATCGAACGGATTGACTTTCCGACACTCTTACGACACACGTTTCCGAGCATCGATATATCGTTCGAGAATTATTCAAGATCGCGTGGACGTGTATAACGCATAGGTTAGATGCACCGCGAACGACAGCTCGCTGTGTGTAATTTATGTAGTTCAATTAGAGTCGTAGAATTTATCATCGTCAAGTCCAATTAAAAAGTAGGAAATGAGTAGCCTCGTTCCGTTCTAAAAAACCTATGTCCGCGAATATCATGCTAAACCTTCGGCCGGGTAAATAATTATTTTATTGTCACGCATTGAGAATGAACGCGGCGAATTTTAGAGAATTTTTATGAAACTTTTTAGTCTACTTCAGGATAATCTAACCTCAATTTACTATAGCCTATGCCTAACCGTGTAACTCAATGTAAAGCTATACGTACTTGTAGAAAATCGAGAGTCCCATCCTGGAACGGTGTTGCAGTGAGACGTCGTTACATCGAGGAAATACGAAATGTTGCGCCAGGTTGTCGCAGAGACAAAACGACGCGTCACGGTCACGCGTATGGCGTCGGGACGCGACGAGCACTTCGGTTAGTTTTCTTTGGTAAAAAACGACAGGAGAGTTATGGTAGATGGGTATAAGTTTAATATGGTTGCTTACGAAACAACTCGGATCCACGGATTGTAATTTTCAGATGGGTGACAACGACGCCCGTTTCTCGCGACAGTTTGTGCCGGAAATAATTATCAGGTCTTACAGAATACAATAAGACTCATATATTCGACGAAGGTCTTACCCTTCAAGTGACAAATTTACCATATCATTCAAGGATTTTCGATGTAGAATCTCTGGAATCTTGATAATTCTTCATGGAACATTTTAAGTAAGTAAGCTAACCTAACCTCTCAGTAGCCGTGACAGCTGTCCGTGTTTGCACGATAGAAAATGTCTTCGAGGCACAAGAGAAAATTCTTGTTTAATTATACTCCGTACAATTGGCGTATCTTTACGGGCACTTTAAACTGTCTCTGTACATAAGAAATAAGAATGACAGGAAGGTCAGTAGTGTGTGAAATAACGTTGAGGAGGTTGCAAAAGAGAATGATTCTCGGGTAACCTATACGCACTGTGATTTCACAAAGACAAAGAAGTCCTTTGATTAAATACGCTGAATCTGTCATCTTGTCTAACAACAAGTACATAACTGTAACTATACCATGCACATTATCCAATTGTATCTCAATATAATGGAAACAATGCAAAGTGGTGAAAGTTGCATGATGAAAGAGAAATATCATTCCACATTCCATTGTAGAATTTCGTGGGATGACCCAAGGATCCTCCTTCAGGTCAGGTTACTCTCGTCCTTTAAATACTCTCTTGTTTTATTCTATAAAGTTTTCTCCTTTTCTTTTTAATTTCTCACTTCAGTAGTCCGGCAAAATAAAAATGTGACGTGAATTCGAACAGTGTGCGCGAAGATCGGTTTACAGTTAATGCTTGGTATTTCTACCGGGGAAAGTCTCCGTGAATCATATCGTACATACATCTAGGCTTAGTTATGTAAATCCTGGAATAAGTAAGGAGAAAGAGAAAGAGGGTAAGAGACGAAGAGAAAAGAAAAATTTGCTCGCTCTTGCGGTAACTTTTCGATAGTGACAATTTTTGTAATCTCCTTTTTTTTTGCACGTCGATCCACTTACTCCGTCATGGCATATTGGCGTACATGAATTACACGAGTATTGCAATCTGTAGCTGTTTGCTGATCCAGGTTCTTATCTTTAGATCGTCTGTCGCTAGTCATATCGCAGAGTAAAGTGACAGATGGTTATAATCGTACGTAATTTATTTCTTATTATCGCATACGTATGATTTAATTGATTAACCGGCTGTACCAAGAAATTCTATCGTAGAATCCAAGAAACTTGATCGAAACTTACCTTCTAGAGGTTGAAAAGCTGGAACCTTAGTGTTGAGAAGCTCGTATCAAGTTTCCATTACCAGAAATGGCCAATAAAACAAGTACAAGATAGGAGGACAAGTTTACAGTCTCAGGCTTCTCGTAGTTTGCATCGAATTAACGTGGTAATTATATATGACGTAATTTCATTCAATCTTTCTGCCAAAAATCGCGAATTTCAAATATCATTAGATGTTTTTACTTACCGTTAGATTAAATTACATCTAGTGCAGTAAATTCTATCGGTTTAAGTTCAATGTTAATTAATATCGTTTAAAAGCTCGAAGAGACTGCCTAAAAACCGGAAGTAAGCTCACACAGAAACACTTCGTTGTGTGCCCTCGAAAGTAGACACAGAACAAACATAACTGTTGGCAGGAAAGTGGCGAAACAAGAAGTATAAAGGTGCCATGGGTTGTGCCCGTCAAGAACCTTCCTTTAATATCTACATATGCTGGAACGTATCGTACGCATTACGAAACAAAGACACGGAAAATGGGTGTTTTTCGGTCGAGGTTAAGCAAGTCGTTGTGTCTTTTAACACCCGAGAGTCAGTAGGTCTGCACGCGTCTCACGCGTACAGTTACGCCAGTTGCGTAAAGCCTCTTTGGCGTATGCAGGAACATTACCCAAAGTCAACATGTCAAAGATAACGGGTTAGTATAGTTGAAACCATATACGTTTTAATATGTACATGACCTATAGTCGGTATACGAGTTGAAAATGTTTTTTGACAGGTCGAAAACAACGAAATCGCAGATTTACTATAGATTGGCAAAAGTATATGGTCAAGAGAACAAATACGTTTCGGTGGAAAATTATGCACTCGGTGACATTAGATAATTCAGAAACAACAATCGTTATAGCCATGAAACAATCAGCCGCGGTTCATTGTGAAAGTTTAGCAATACGTTCGTTCACGGGTGCTAAGAATCATCGTCCTGAGGATTCGCCTTTTCGTAAATAGACTTCTGCTACTAGTCTTCGAATTCCTACTAGAATAATGGCGGCTATGACTCCTAAACTCTGTCTGCATTGCAAGTGCGGTATTTTTGCTCCCTCGTAGATTTACGTGCGACTTGTATTTGCATTCACGCGTATCCTCTCGCATGACGTGTCATCAAGGTTACGGAGAAGGTCTCCCTCAAGATAAGCTAACTGTACTTAACTGAGAATTCCTATGGTGCGCTTGTGGTAGGTTGGTAGGTTCGTTGAGTGGTTGGTTGGGTAAGATACTATATGTATGACATTCTATGTGGACTATCGATTTTATGCTGGTATCTCTTGTGTATAAATATACAGATAGAGAATCTCAATGGTGGCTGTCATTAATGATAGCTTTTATATGATTAATTCAATAGAGTGTCGTTGGGCAATCTTTTTGATTTGAATGATTTTTTCTCGTCGATAAAACACAGGGTACAGCGATACAGCTATAAGACTGTGATTGAGATGCATGAAATTGTTATATTAATAATTACAATAGTTACGACGTGGGTGCTGTTATTATTCAGGGAAAAAAAAGGCGCACGTAAACTGTGTAACGGAATGAAGGTAAACGAAGAGAAAGCGCAAATTGGTCGGCCGGAAATTGGCTGGTTGCTAAATTAATGCTATGTAGATATAGCGCCGGCATTTAATATACAACAATATTCTGCGCAGAGTTGAAAATTTCTGTTATGAATAAAACTCACGGAAGTTACTCGCTGTAAGAGAAAGAAATGAATTTCCGGTATGAGAAAATTACATTTCCAGCCAGTGTATTTACACTCGTGTAAGATTTAATAATTATTTAATTAATTTATATTTCAATGGATTTCATGACTGTTCGTTTTTTATCACTTTTACGCATTAATTTCGTATCTGAATATCCGCAGGATGCACGTACAAGGATTTTCTGTATACACGAAGAAGAGAGAGAGAGAGAGAGAGAGAGAGAGAGATAAAACTAAAAAGCGAGAGTCAGAGAGAGTTGAAAAATAATTATGGTCATCAAATTAATGCGTTTAATCGCATTAGTTTCGAAGAACTCTACTTTGCGAAACGGCAATGTTACGTATCGCGTGACAACGAGGTTCGCATGGTGGGTATTTAATTTGTCCGTATAATTCTTTGAGTCACTGATGCCTCCAGTATAATAATTAAAGAAAAATACTTGTATCGGTTATTGGCTCGGTTGGACTCCGCTGTAAAATCTGAAATTGTCATAAATTAATAATGCCATATACGTTACCTACTGGGATATAAAAACAATTCAATCCTCTTGTACTTGAGCACCACTCGTAGCATCTTCCTACTTAGATTTATATTAGCTACTTTCGATTCAAATTTAATCTGTCCACTTGGCGATACGAACGAAATGCCGGCGCCGTATTGGCTAATGTTATTAAATGGGAACTTCCTACAATCATGATGAGTGCTAATAAACGACTTTTAATTATTTCCAGGGAAGGATATCGATGTAACGTACAACTTTGACGACAAACGTACGTCCAAGTGATTCGAAAAAAGATATTCTGGGATACGATATTACAGTGGAATGGATAAATTCGAAAGGAACCCTTGTGGATACAAAAGGTAATATCGATCAGCGCTTCATTGAGTATCAGTTCGACATCCGGCCCGGAATTCTCTCCGAGTCTGAGATTATTGAGGTTAGGTTCCTGTAACCATTTCGATTGAGACGGCAATGACAATATCAGAGGGCTGATGGTGTTTGTGGTTTCAGCATAACCACAATAAGGCGTAATGGCGGTTCGTATAATGGAGAACCACACCACAGTTTCCAACCCCAATAACGATCTACGGATTCTGTGTCAGTCGACGGCGCTGGGTCTTGGCCCTCTTTTTCTTCTCTTCTTCCTTTTAATTCTATTTTTCTTCAGACCAATTCACCTCGATATTAACGCAGATAGGAGGGAGCAAAGAACTCCCGGTATCTGTGAATTTCATGGTCCTACCTGTCCAAGATAATAACACGCGTGTTGCAACACTCAACCTCGTCTTCGCCCACGCAACAAGATTCCACGCAATTACTGCTTGTCCGGGGTACGGAGGTAAACAGCTCTTTCGCAAGTTCCAACCCTAATTCCCAATTACGTATTCCATGTTAATGGGAGGGATTCTAAAGTTGCCCCCGGCAATTAAGGGTTCATTCACTTCGCAGTGCCAAGTTTATACTTAGTAGTTGGGAGACTCGAGATTATTCGAGTCTGAATTATTGATTTTAAAAGGAAGATCCTTGGAGGGGTAGCTAATGACGATAGGCTTGCATTGAGTTAGAGTAAGTGCTGAGAAAATATTAAATACTTCATCGTGTCGTCGCGGGTCTAGCTTGGCTCCTTTGAGCGGTCCGGATAAACACTGTCTGGCTGTAGAAAAAAAAGGGAGGGGAAAAAATGGCTCTCAGAGCCGAGAGAAAATGATGGACGTAAATACGGGTGTTTGAGGGAAAGTCATAAAGTCTTTAGTCGACCGTGAAAAATGAACAGTCACGATTCTAACATCCATTCGGGCTACCGAAGCCCCGCAGCTGTTTAGAACTGTTTATAAAGAGAAATATCTCTATGAAAGGTAGAACGCTCCGGACGAACCAGCTGTGGGAACTAAGTCATTGTGTCAATCGATGATCGCTTTTAACAATGTGTAAGCCTCCGATCGATTTAATTGTCCTGATTTTTGTCGGGCTGTTACGCAAAAAGTGTCCTCAGTCGTTCTTGATTAGCCTGTCGTTTCGTTACGCTCTTAAAATCTACTGAACTTTCCTTTAAATAATGCAGTATTCAATTTTTCAGCGTGCCTCATGGAATGTTTAAAGATGTATGCAAATGTAGGGAGAAAAAAAGAATGTTAAATAATGCAGGAGAATGAAAAAGAAATTGCACAGCTTTCCTCGTCACCCAAGGGGTACTGTGCCGGAACGCGTTCCCGTTTTTTTACATGGCGGGTATCCCCAGGAGGCCTACACCATGCCACACGTTATCACGTGTGGAATTGAAAATTAAATACCAGAACGGAATTGCGATCTTTGAGCCAGCATTAATTAAGTATTCGAGTCTTTTTGGTTTATCTCATATTTCTTTTTTTCTTTACTTATTAACCAATTACTTTGTTACCTAGCGTATATAAACCTCGCGAGAAGTTCATTTACATTGGGACAAAATTTCGCGGACGAACGTCGATCGTCTTGACTGCTTTTCTTTTAATTACGGTATAAATTCTTTTTAAGAATCTTATATTATCGTAAATTAATACTGTGCAATTATTTCAGAGCGCCGTACCTGCTGCAGCCGTCGGTTCGTTTTTATTTCATCCCCCACGAATCAAACCTGTCGATTCCTTTCCACGAAAAGCAAGATTCTACCGATCCTCGAACGGAGCCCGTTTACGTTACTCGGCCTCAAGATAAAAGCCAGAGTACTCACGCGAAGAAAGACGTAGGCAATTATTATTGCAACAGGCCAACCTGCAATAACGCTTTTAATAACCATAATCATATTTGCGGAGTGGTAGGATTTATTCACCATTTGCACTCCTCGATAATCACGGCACTACCTTCGTATCTATTCAAGACAGCACTTGGTACCACTTCGAAGCAGAATTGTTACTTCAGAGGTACCTACTACTACATCGTTGAATCCATTGCAATTCCACTCAATGCATTTTTAGTCATGCTTTTCTTCTGTATTGAGAAATTAACGCAGCTTGATAGGAATTCAGAGAGTCCAATGGAATACCAAAAAATATATTACTCATCAAATATGGAAAAACTGTACAATTCAAAGAAGCTGATTTCACCAAGTAAATATACGATTTAGTAAAAGCCATTGGGATTCATGAAGCGAGTAGTGGAAGTTCGGGGCAATTCGAGAAAAATTCCATATAGGACATCGCTCAAGTAGATGGAGAAGAAAAATTCCAAAAATCTTTCTTGATTTAAAGCAAAAGAAATCAACAGGTCCTCGGTGATGTGTCTAGTAGACATTCAACAAGTGTTAATACTTGTGCAACCGGCAATAATCTGTCCAATGTAAATATGTACGAGATGCAGCACGTTCGAGACTCTAGTTCATCGTATATGAGTATTCCAGTCGCGTTAAGAAAAAATATTTTTTTTCCCTCAAAAAAGCTGTACTCTTTACCTAGTCATATTTTTTTCTAAACGCGTCAGACTCGTCGGAAATAAATATACTGAGCTAAAAATGTGTAATTAGCTAAGCAAGTATCTTCTTTACGTACCGGAGAGTGACGCGCAGAGTAACTTCCATGTGTACGCGGTCTCGAGATCGACGTAGTCCGCGAAATAAAATCATGGAAATTCTTACACAACTAATTTAACTTATTGTTAGACTTAATATTACTAGTAGAATACCTCGTTGGTGGAACGAAAAATCACAAGCAACCTTAGGTCTAGTACGTGTAATGGATTAGTACGAGCTTTGATTCGAGATACACGGTTATAATAAGCGTGACTGTACAGGTGCACGCGTTACGGGAACAGGGTCTTTTATACCCCAGGAGTCATTGATTTTAGGAAACGGTATCGTAGGCGCATGATCAACCCCTTCTCCAAGGGTCGGGCAATGGAGCGCGTAGAGTGGGTTGTAGCAAATTGCATAAAAAAGAATGTCCCGGCGCCTAGTTGAGTATAGAGGTCCAGATCAGTGAGAGCAAATCTCCCACTTTTTGGATGCCACATAGCGAGCATTAGGCACGGCCGATGTTTTTGGGTTATTGACAAAGAAAAATAGAGGCAGACGATAAGTAGAGAGAGAAGAAGGCAAGGGGAAACAGATACTCGTAAAGCCTCAGATTGTAGCGTAGATGGATTATCCAGAAAATTGCTTGAGACTTTTGTTTTCTCATCTTCTTAACCATATCCGGCAGTTGGACATTAATTTTCGCCTAGACAGAGATCATGGCCGTCGCTCATAATAACGTCCTTTGCTCTATAGAAAATAACTAAATTCTTTAGTGGGTCTTTCATACTATTTTGGCAATGCAAAACGTTCTAACGTATTTATAGATGGACGCATCCAGATACACCGGATGTTAGTTATATGTGGTATTGCAGCCAAGTTTCAAAAACAAGCAGCCCATAGTGCCATCTAACAGACGATCGTGGAATGACTTCATCCTTACCAAGTCGAGTCAGGAGATTTCCATAAAATCGGTACATGGTTTTATGCTACAGTAGATAAATTCAGAAATGATAAAAGAAGGATCATCTTATAATCATCCGGTGCACTTATCTGCTTGGAATTTGAACAAAAATGATAGATGGAACATATCAATTATTGTATCCTAATGAAGATTTGCTCAATGTAATTAAATGAGTACTTTTTAGAGCGATCATCCGTGATTGATAGTTAATAGAACGAAACTGGCTATTTCCATTACTGGGATAAAACGTAGGTTGCTCACGCTAAGTGCTAATGGACACTAGTAGGAGATAACGGTAGAATTTTCATAATTTTTATTCCTTTCTCTTCTTTCACGTGACTTTATCTTCCTGAGTCGAGCAAAGTAGGCAGCTTTTTATTCTCTTTCAAAGTAATCGACGCCGAGCGTCGTGCTATCTAGAGGCTTATGAATGAAACGTATTAATTAATGGTTAGAATTTTGCTTGACAGAGGACGTTTACATCGTTACCAGATATTCGCCATTAGCGTATTTGCAAGGGAGGATGTGTGTCAGTGAAGTTGCGTGGTACAACGTTGATTAAAGTGATTGAAGTGAATTCGAACGTGATTAAAGATGTATTCTCATAATCATTATCGTAGCTTGGGCAACTCAGCAATTGTCATTGAATTGGAGAACCATGAGGAATGGCCTGAACTGTCGTCTGAAAGACGATTGCTGCGCAAAAACAGCACCCCACAAACGGCGCCATCGTTTATTCCGGAAAATACGGGAAGCACCTCTTTGGTTAAATATCGTGAAGATTTAAATGATGAGGAATATCCAAAACTTGGCGAAAAGTTCATTAAAAGAAAATATAGTTTGTCTATTAATAATGGGACTGATATCATTGATGTACGGCTTGGTAACGTTGGTATAGAGGAAGCCAGTGAAATTAGAAGACCATGGAAGAAACCTAGAAGTTCTGATTTAATATACATCAATCTACACAAAGCATCTGAGGTGATTTTCAATGGAATCTGTATATAAATTTTATAAGTTCTTTATCTTTGACAATTGATTATATTTATCTGTTTCAGAATCTTTCACGTTTCAAGACTTGGAAAACTGATAAATGGTCAGGAAAAAAATTGCATACTTGCGATCTGACCTTTGATTTAACAAAAAGTTTAAAGAATTCAAATTTGGAATGTAACTGTCGAGTTGAAAAAGATAAATTGAATCAGGCACATTCGAAACGTGGGAGAACCTCAAAGTTGAAAAGAACAATTTTGTTTGCTCGTGAATTAAAGACACAAATGAACATACGTAAACGGGAATTATTTGAATTAGAGAAAATGCAAGCCCTGACTAAGGATATCTCTGAGATTGATTTTGATAAATTAAAAATTGATGTCGGTCCCAAGGTTGATGTTGATTTCTTGCAATCAATGTCAAGAATGACACTGTATGGCTCCAATCATAGAAAACCAAGAATTGAACCTATAGCAGAGCAAAGTTTGCAAAGTCAGAATTGTATCACACAGAGATTGGAGCAATTACTCATTCAAACAAACCAAGATGAATTTATAATATCCAAAAACAATGACACGGTCGGTCAAAAGAATTTTGAGACCATTTCTCCAGATTTCATTCACAAAACGTTGTGTCTGGAAATATGCGATGAAACTGGAGAAACAGCACAATGTTATACACAACCAGAAGAAAAATTTCAGCTTAAATATTCTAAAAAGTTTCGAGAGTGAGTACATGTCATGAACTTATGAAGATGGGTATATTATATAATTTAATTGTTCATACTTATCAATGCTTATACCATTGAAAAATAATATGAAAAGTGAAAAGGATTTATTTCTAAAAGGCCAACAAAGTATTATACATGTGTGATATGAAGTGTGATAATAAGTTCTATTTATTTTTACTCACGCAAAATTTGATTAGAACTAACACTAGTGAGGGTAAGAACAATTATATTTATACAATCTTGTTAATAATGTAATGCTTTTCCTCCATATATCATTTTGTCCACCACATTTGCTTACAAATGAACCTGTCTATCATATAAACGTAATACTTGTAAGAATATCGAGACCTTTCATTAAAACTTAATTTGGTTATTCATGAGAAGTCAATAATATATACAATTATGAAGTATGCTCTTATCACCTGTCAAATGTGCCAAACTACATCAATATCAAATCAGTTGTCAGAGTTACTATATAAATCTCTGAATTAAATATTGTTTCCTAATACAAATATAATTTAATCTCAATCTATGAAAATGATGTGCCAATTCTAGTTGTCAATTATCATAATATATTGTGACAGATTTACCAATGTACGCAAGCTCTTAATACCTATATAATATCGAATCCAATAAATTTAGTTAAATACAAATTTTCTGGTGAACGTCTTACTTCGTTCCTACTCTAACAATATTTTTGTATATACCTATATAAACAGATAAATACAAAATCAATAATTTTATCTATCACTCGTTTCCCTTGTCTACGTTACAATTACACACGTTCAAATTAATTAGGATAAATTCTGCACTGCATTTGCCTACGTCTATTTCGTGACGCATTCTTATTTTCCAATATAAAGATTAAAGGAATCAGTCTCGCTGATAATTGTATTTCCTGTATGGTTATCAGGATAACGTCAAGCAAATGGTACACAGCTAAAACTACGTCCCAATTGGCTAAAGTAAACACTTTCCTTACAGATACTGTACGAATATATTGACAGAAGGCCTAAACGAATCTTCTGAGAAATTTCTGGCAGAGATAGTGAGGCTTCAGAAAAAATTGTACGAAAGAGACAATATTAAGGGAAAATGCAAACGTAGATATTACGCAGGTATCAAAGAAACGAAAAAGCACGTTGAATTGAAAAAGGTCAAATTCGTCATGATAGCACCGGATTTGGAAAAAATTGAAATCGAAGGTATACAGACCTTATTTAATCAATATTCTCATTTTATTAATAAGTAATAAGGTGTTGTCAGACAATTGAAAAATTCCAATGAATATTTATACCGTGTAATAAGAAATTTCAAATATGAATACGAATTTTTGTCATCGGACGCTTTATGTACAAAATTTGGATAAACTAACAAGTCCAGTTTTTTGAATTTAACGAAGGAATGACTTAGTCAAAAAATATTTTGATACATACTTCTCTGCCGAATCTTCTTACACGATATTCGCGATGGTTCCTATTCGCATTCTTAAGATTCATTTGCAAATAACCGTTTTTCTAACAAATACAGTGCTAATATTGTCACTCCACTTTTTCGTTTACAAGGTGGATTAGACGAGCTCATATACAAACTAATCGGAACTTGTAGAAGACACGATGTCCCATTTTGTTTTTCCCTTGGCGAACGCAAGATAGGATATCACATACGGAAGAAGGGTCATGTCAGTTGTATTGGCGTGGTTAATTACAGTGGTGCTGAAGTGAGTAAATAATTGTTTTTCATACGGATATTTATCGACTCAAACAAGTTTAAAATAATATTATTTCTTTATTACATTTAAGGAACAATTTAAAAACGTATTGGAGGAATTGGTGGATGCTAAAAATGTTTATCACAAATTGCGCAGCGAAAGTGATAAAATGATTGATTTGGGTAAATTGATTCCTGATAATGATTTGCTAATCTCCGAACGCATCAACTGTTTGCTGAGAATTTTAGGCTCTTCAAACTGAAGTTTCGTACAGAATTTTCAGTTATTGCGAGAGTGGATTAAAACTCTGCTGTCATGTATCAGAATATTCGTTAGAAACCTACTTGTGAATACCTCGATCCGTATTATATTCAATAAGATTATTTGACTTTTTTATATTTACATTTATATTATTTACATAATCACTGAATATCATATATGCATAATGCTTTTGTGGAATATTTCAGGTACTTTATCACTAACAAATGTATAAAATAGGCATTATCAATATTGCCGTGTCATTTTATTAAATCAATAAATTGGTGTTGATAATTCAAACTATGATCGGCTTAGTTCTTTTTTATCGAAAGTAAAGACAATTTGTAATATTCTCCTAATTCTCCATATAATCGCCAAAAGCCAATCGAATAAAAAGCAATCCAAGTTACATATGAACAGCATCCCTTTGAAATACTTCCACCTCTATCACAAAAGTATAACGGGTCGTCCTGCAGCCTGGCGCACATCCACACACAATCCCCACTCCAGAGTCACAACCAGCTGCCACTACATCCTTGCAGAAATAAAACAAAGCATCGTATCGAATAAAATTCCTACACGCGTAGGACAATATTTAAAAAATCATAACTTTTCATTTATTCATTAAAATCGAATAAAAATTCCATAACTAGCACTTTCAACAAAAATTTCCACTAAATCCAATTAACCAATATCATCACACAATAAACCATTGACCTGATTCCTAATACTTTTGTTTTTTTCTAAAAAAATCGTTTCCAAAAATATTTTTAGATCCAAATCCAGAATCAGTCCTTTGGATTTAAACTCCAAAGGAATGTGCCCACCTTGTACATACATACAGTAGAATACTAGTCGCATTAAGCCAGAAGGAAAGGGAAGCTGGGAAGTGGTTGGTGTTGATGCAAGCATCGTACGCGCTAGCTGCCGAGTCAGTCAGTCAGTCAGTCAGTCAGTTGGCTCGGCACCGGCGAAGCCGAACGTACGTGAACGTGTTTTCTGTTCCGTTGCCGTCGGCAATATCTCCTTCCGCAATTCTTGATTCACATTGAGTAAAACGGCTTTCTTTAATTTCACTGATAAAGCAGCTCACGATCCTTATCAAGCTCCCACCACTTGGCCGATCCGTGACAAATCTAGTGTACGTTAAGATATACACGCGCAAGTATCTGTCAGGCAATACGAATTGTACCTTTGGTTCTGGTGAACAGTGCCTGTTGAGCCTCAGGATTACCTTTACACTACTGACGACCTTCGGGAGTACCTTTACAGCTTTTGTCTTCATTGTTAAAGGTAAGTACTTTTTCATATTATCCATTGTTGCTACAGATCAGTTGTTATTCGGGCATCGTTTACACGGGCGGTGTAGCTTCGATAAATATGGTTTATTTGAAATTGTAGAGCCAACGAATTTCGTCGTGCTTAACATTATTGATCAAATTTACCTGTGATATCAATGATTACGAGTACCGAGGTATATTTCTAAGTGATTCGTGTTCATTGAATCTCTAGTATACGTTGCGCAGTTAATATCGTGCTTATGAGAATTTTGTAAATTTACATTCAAATCTACTTGATTATCTGTATCTGGCGAATCGATTTGATTGATAAGATTGGCAGTGTATAGTGCAATGACATTTGGACAATGGCGAATACCGATATTAATCTGAATACAGTAGAAAGCAGGATCTTCGAAATATTAAATAAAACTAACTAGACAGGAGTATTAGTATGATAAGGATTTTGCGTGGTGCAACAAAAGTTTGTTTACCTTTCTCATGACTGATTATACGTAGTATTTGGAATACCTGCGTTATTACTGATAATGACAGTATTACGAAAAACAAAGACAGTCCAACCCCAGTTTCTTTATCGATAACACTTTGTGTTTCCGAGTCAAAGAGATGTTTCTTTTCTAATTCAAACAGTTTGACCGTTATCAGTTGCAATTTCCCAAGATGCATTATAAATAATGACGGCGCCGCTAGATCCATAATACGAAATACAACTTCGATTGCATTTATTGCACTTTTGGGTAAACATCGTACTGGAACGGCTTCGGTGAAAAACCAATCGCGTGACTATCGAACAATAACATAAAATGTAAAGGCTACGAATTATAAAGGCGCGTTCTACCTGTATTAAAAAAAAAAAGAAGAAAATTTCTTCACAGGAAATCCACTATCGCGAAAGGAAAGTCAGTGTGGCAACACTCGTCGTTGCCCTTTTATACAGCGAATCAAATGTAGCAGCTATGCGCTATTAATAGTCATGCCAATAATTGGATTCTTAGTAAAGAAGTAGATCACACCTTTCCCATTTCGCAAATTGTACTTGTTCAAAGTTCCATCTACAAAATTATTCCAATGGCATTTAACGCGTTTCGAGACAACAAAGAAAACTTGGCTATGAAAGTATATGCATATAGAAGACGGTCAAACCTTCGGTCGGTAAATGTCTGTGCGTGACCGACTCTTCGAGTTGAAATGCATCGAGTAATTTTATAATCTGCGTTTTCACACGCTTGTTGCCTTTGTAAACTATCACGCATATCGAGCAACTGATTCCACGTGTCTACCGATTTACCCATACCGATCACGTATACACGGGTGAGTTCATTTATTTTCACAGGTAAAATACCCGACGTGTACACTCGAGTGTATAAGTTTCGTTCTAGTTTCTATCATGGGCAATCACCGCTTAGCCTCCATATTAGAAGACCGATTTATTGTGAAAACATCGTTAAGCCACTGATCGCCTATGCAAATCCAAGGGCGTCGATAAGACCCGATAACGATTTAACATTACCCTACAAGATTGTTAATGATTTTCTGGATCTCCTCTGTACGAAAGTGACGACAAGGACAAAGAGATCGGTATATCTTTAATGGCTGTCACTTTTGTTTCCTATGGATATCTTTGGAGAAAAAACCTTGACTACGTACCTATTCGCTTGAGTGACGATCTTGAACGATTGCTTAATCACCAATCCCGTGCACTGTTGTACCGATCGTTGAAAAAAAAAAAAATTGAAACAACACAGTGCTCGTACATAGACGTAACTGCGTGTCTTGTTTAAGAATCTGCAGAATAATTTCATTGGTGAAATCTGACGATCGGATCGGTACTCTCTTCCTCTTTTCGAAGTATTTCGAATGTGCGTAGAATCGGTAATGGCTCTTATGACAAAAATGCTAATGACACCAGCTACGAGTTTTTTTTTACCTAACGATAAGAACACCGAAGATTGTTGTGTGATGAAACTTTTAATATTACACATCGTTGGTCAATGTATGATACCGATCTTTTGCTTTGGATCGTAATTAAATAATGATCAATTAGCAAAAATTAATTATTCAGCCATATGCAATTGTTTTCCTTTTCTTACGTCATGCAATCGGTATTTTGGTATGACTGAAAATAATATGACTGATAATCATTTTTCTTAAAAATAGATCTAGATCCGCGATAACCCAGTTTAATCTTTTTGCTAAAAATTCGATTTTTTACTCTCGAGCAATGATTACATGTCGATTTAAAAATATTTGTGTGAAGTCAATCAAATGTTATTTTCATTTCTTTTTTGCAGAATAATTGTTCGAAACGTGATTGGAACGGTTAAGAGCATGACGTGCGAAAGTTTCTTGCCTTTTAAGAAACTCGTCACGATTTCCAGAATTCCTGTGGATCGTTCGCCAAAAATTTCTCTCTTTATTTCTTTCCGTAGTTAAACTGTGCTAAAGTCTCATTAATTATGCTACCTAACGAGTAACTATAGTTGACGAAAGCAGGATGTGAGGAGTCCTGTTACATAGCTACGCTATGGGTAAATGGAGGCTTGAGTTTCGGTCTAAAGAAATATGATATGGTTAGATGAAGGCCGGTGGTTGGGAGGAGCCCCTAACCACCCCTTTCGTAAAAATTTCTTGCATCGGCATGACCATGCAAAATGACAAGTAACACCGGTGAATGAAAATTCTTAGAAAAGTATTTTAAAAAATCCTTTGAATAAATTTCAACGAATTTCACGGATTTACAGTTAAATTACTGATAAGAGCAGGTTATCGCGATGATCGATAAAAATATTTGAAATGGTCTTTAAAATTGTCAAAACATGACGAATAGCAATCGATTATCGATATTATATGACTAATCGAATCCGTATGAATTTCGTAACTTCTTAATTTGATATCCGAAAAGATCACATATCTGTACCTGATAAGAGTATAGTATCCGGATTTTTATAAAAATACACCTTTGATTGGGTATTTAGGTAGGAAAAATCAATGTTTATTATCAGATAATTAAATTTGTTGATTACGTCTCACGTATCTTGAGTATAGGGAAAGGAGTAGGGTTGTTATCAAAATTACATAAAACAAGTTTAAATACGTTCGTGATACGTGAACCTTGGTAGTTCCGTCCGCTTCGTATATGTTAAATGATAGGTGAACATTGAATTGCATGTTTGTAATGATATTCTCAATGAAATCAAAAATCCATTCAAATTCAGACGAATTAACATAGTAAGGGATACACATGGTTTTCCCTTAATTTTCAAGGAATCCACAATAAAGCTGCCGGGTTCGAAGTCTCTTGATAAATTAGTATCAAATTAGCCAATGCTAATTAGCACGTAGCTCTTGGGTTTTAACGTCCAATCAGACCCGTGGTAGCTGAGTGATAATACAAAAATCTCAGTGAGGTTCTCGCCGAGGTCCTGGGAACTAGAAAGCAATTGTCGTCATTAGCATTTCTGCTGCGTTTAAAACATATAAATGTTGCCAAGATATGTTGAAATATAATTAACGTGTAATTCGAAGGCTGAAACTTAACGTCTACAATTTTTCATTGAATATTCCCCTTGCTACATTCTCACTGTGTACCCGAGGCTCCTGATGAATTTTCAGGTCGAAATTGTTCAAACGATTCTCGACTAACCTCGAAGCATTGACTGCGCATCGATATATCGATCTCTCGATGTCATTTAAGTACGTAGTTATTTCTAATAGCGGAAAAAGTTACCCTTTTCAACTCTGCCGGTATACGTGTTAACTGTCATTATCGTCTCTCCGTGTATTGGTATCATAATACATAATTAACGGAAGTGACCCATATCTGGTCTCCTGCTGGAAAATATGTTGACTTCCTGACATCCACTTACTATATATATTAACACTGACAGTCACTGTCAAAATTAAGGTTAGTAAACCTAAGGTTAGTTAACCTAAAATTTGGACGAACAAAATTGAAATCTGTTTTACCTACTGAGTTACGTAGCAGACGACGTTCTTTCGTTTCACTCTCGGACGGAAGAAAATGTGTGCAAGTGCAACAGAGAGACACCGAGGCGGGGAGGTAATAGGTAAAAGTATAAGAGGAGGAAAAAAGACACTGAAAAGAAAAGGACGTCTACGTTAACTCCTCACCGGGAACGTTACGTTAATAGCAAAGTTTTTTTGTTCGACCACGGTATTCGTCGAGCGTTAAAATCGTTTACGTCGACTGAGATAGGGTAAGGAAAGTATAGTAAAGCACAATGCGCTTCATTATGCGCGCGTTAAACGTAATTGAACGATACTCAGGCACAGTACCCGCTGGGTTAATTGAGAGACGACGCCTTCGACACAAGCTTCTTGAGCACAGTGCTGTTAGCTAATATGAAATTTGAATCTCCCGCCACTTTCCTACAGTCAATTAAACTATCGCGATGAACATTGCGCGTTAAAGAAAATAACAAAAATTACTCTCGTTTCCCATGAAAGAAATGCTGATAAATTCGTATTCACTTTTCCTCTTTACAATTGCACAGGGAATAGATTACATGCTTTTCTGACTCTCTGTTCTCATTAATGCCACTGGTACGTTATTCAATTTAGGCGATCTTAGTCAATTAAGAAGTGAAAACCAGTGCAGAAAGACCAGCCTCGATTCGACGAGGAGTTTCATCCGGAAGTGAGAAAAGAAAAATTATGCGTTTTACTTCTTCCTACTTTATAATATACACATACACTACAAGTACATATGTATATATTCCATTCTTCATAATTTCCCCTGATTTTTTTTTCACACACAGTCATAAATACACCTCGTGCCACTCTTAATGAAAGTCTCGATGAATATTCATATCGTCCCATGTAATATTTGTAAACGCGTGTACACGTTCTATCGAGAGTCCTAACGTTTCCTTAAAACTAGTAATTTTCCTCGTGCAGTCAAGCAGAGATAAAGAGAAAAAGAGGGGCCATTGTAATCCAAGGGAAAAAAATGTCACTTTAATCCTAAGCTCGTGATCGCTCGAGGGAAAACCTTTCCTTGCCGTCCCCTCATTTTTTTTTTACCAGACAGCCGTTACCATTATCATTATATACCCGTGCACCATTGTACTATATATGTAGTTGACTGTCCGATGCACCGTGCAAAAATGCATCAGCAAGACTGCACATCGTATGCACAGACATTGTTGCTCGGGATGTATTTATGAAGTCATACGCTCTGTAACACGTGTGCAGTAACGTATGTGAATACGTTATACCAAGTACAATAGTGTGCGATACCATTACCGGACGACTCGTCAGTATTGTACGAATGAATGGTCTCGACGCGACATCCGGTTTGAAGAATGAACACAGGGGTGGGGTGGGGGGGCGGAAACACTCGTCTGGAACAACCCCGCGTGTCATTTTCCACGATAGCCGCTATTTCTGGTGTCCCACGAAAATATTTCGTGTACGCGTCATTACATGAACAAAAAAGCATAACGAGACAGAACCAGGCGTTAAATTGGAGGGTAAAGATATTTCACTGGTAACGTGTAAGCGAGTTTTGTAGTAGAGAAAAAGAAAATTTAACCAGCAAATCGGTATTACTAAGATTCTTGTTATTGTTACTCCGGCATTCCCTGTGTCTTCCTCTTGCACTCGCGATCCGCCACTGGATCGTTTTCTCGAACCGGTTGCCAGCTGCATTCTTTTTCCCGGCGATACACGCGTTTGTCCTCACTGGCGGTTATCCTTATTCCCTCCGAGGAATTCTCGAGCCTCTCGGTAACGGTATTCGAATTTCTGACGTTCGACTATGCGTGACGTTCGCGATTTGACGTGTGTTGATTTTTTGTCTAACGGAGACCTTGGGTAATCTAATCTTCCCGCTTGACAGATAAAGATGTGATTTCTTTCGATGATCCAACCTCGTCACTCGAACTTGTCATGGAGATTTTTTTTCTTGGCATTTTTTTGTACTCCTGACTATACGAAGCTCGTGAGTCATTACGGTCGGTGGAAACGAAGCTTAATCCTCCTCCCCGTAAGAGCACGTACGTCTTCGTTAACGGCGACCATATATCTATTTTCTTTTTTCTTACTATTTCTTTTTCCCTCTTCTCTGTCACTTTTTTTTTGTCACTTACTACCCGGCCTACAGCTTGTTGTCTTTTCTCCCCGAGCGACCGCCACCAACTGCAGGTCTAAAAATATCACAGGACCGAGTGCGTCGCAGGGTGGCTTCTTCGCGCTAGACAGGGGAGTTCCGTTCTATTTTCACCATATTGGAGATTTCTTGGTTGGATATCTTCGACTCTTTCGTTACCTTATAATTCGGCAGAACGGATGTCCTCGGATCCGCTTCCGACGAAAATGGCGCGTCACTAATATTTCTGCTTGCTCGATACGTCGGCTGCTATGCACGTTACGCGAACGCCATTATAATCGCACTCTGTGTATGGATACAAATTCGTGTGGCTTAAAAAAAATGTATTTACATAAACAGACTCTCCCTTTCTCTCGGTTCCACTTTGATTGGCTTCATCGAACAAGGAACAACAGTCTGCTGAACTTTAACCTGCATTAAGATTCCTACTGTCTCTCTCTCTTTCTCTCTCTGTCGAGTTCAAATGTCAACGTCTCGAAAGCTATTCTACCGGCATTTTCCACCGGTATTATCCTACCGCTGAAGTTCGATCCGGTACAAGTAAAACATGAGGCTTTGCATGACCCAAACGATCGTATCTTAAATTTCACTGAAATACGTATCTGCCTTCTTTAAAATCGTCCGGTATAACGTGTGTTCAGAATTACATGTTAATCTCAGTATTTCGGCACAGCCTTCCTCCGCACCTGCTGCCGGGTTACAGTTTACTGCCCTCGACATACCAGAACGAGAGAAAGGTTTGCGAGACACGATTGCCCACGGAGATCATTAAAGCAATGATCTAAGTCAGTAGTAATTTTAACAATAGCGACAAGCCTACCATATATCGCTTGGATAATAATATGCACGAGAGTCTGTAACTTGAAAAATGTTCATACGTGTATGAAGATTTTTTATTTTTTATTATATATGAAAATAATTCACTACATACTCAAACGCGAATAATAACGCGAATTCTAGGTAATTAAGATTTTTAATTGACTTCTACCAGTGCAAGGTCTCTTCTGGTAAATCTGCATGAGACCGAGAGAGATGGGGGCACATCGCTCTGCCGTGCCAAATAATGGGAAGGAACACGTGGGAAAGTCAGAGAAAGCGCATTTATTGTATGCGGGGTCTATGTCGATATTTTGTGAGGTGGCACCGATGGATGTTTCCTGCAGTCTCACGCACGTGGACTTTTGCGCACGCATGGCCATAGGTGCCAGTAGATGCAGTGGATGCAGTCTCCCGTTCAATTCACAGTGGTGCATTGTGGACCGTGAGATTTATAGGTGGCGATATCGCCAGTGACGGAAGTCTCGGGAAAACTTTATAATTGGCTTAGGAGACGCGGACGGAAAGAAAGGGCGCGAACTGTGGAACAAAGGAAGATGGTAGATTCGAAGGAGAAAATATAATGGCGAAGTAACGTAAAGAGAGAGACGGAATTATGTTATTGTTGTTATTACCATTGCCTGGGAGAATTTATAACGTCGGGATGCTCGGGACCTAACGGAATAAGGCGACAGGAAATTCCAGCTTGAGGAGAGGTAGCAGTAGAGAGAGAGTGAGAGAGTAGATATTCGGAGAAAGAAAGAGAGAGAGAGAGAAAGAGAGAGGGACACGTATGAGAGGAATCTGCGAAGGTTCTCTCTTATCGACGCTTAATTTCTTTGTCGGCTAACTGTATATCTTGGCATACGTGTGGTATAGATATACTCTGTTGGAAGAATCGAAGAGAAGATGAGGAAGAGAGAGAGAAAGAGATGGTCATGGCGTAACGGAGAAATTAATTTGACGAAAAGTGTAACGACAGCAGGACCTCTCGAGGAAGAGAGAGACAGAAGAATAAAAAATGAAAATATAAACAAATCCTTGGTTATATTGTAGAACACGGCCTCACGATTTCCTGGTTAACTGAAAATCACCGTCGACTGACACTTTGCGCAACGGTACCTTGCCAGTAGTACCTCCTGTTCACTTTATTCGCCATTGGCTAATCTAACTGCGAATATAGTCGTTTAGATTAATATTCATTCTTGCGAAGTGTTACCTTGCTACGAACAGTTAGTCCATTCCTAGTTCAGAATCATCGTGGACCTTAGATAGAGGCAGGAACTGTTTCCTGCTGTTTCGTTCAATAGGTAAGATGCTGGCATTACGATTGAGCTGCGTAGCTTCGTTCCGAGGAATGAATTGTATGTAAAAAGTGGCAGAGTCTGGAAAGAGAATAGGGAATTTATGAATATTGAGTAATGGTGAGTTGTGGGTTGCTGTGGAATTCGGAAAATGATTAATTTATTGGATATATCTTTGTACCGTCATTTTCGAGTTCTTTGTCCTTGGTTGGAGTCCGGATTTAAAATTATGTAGGAAATAACGGAGCCTGAACTTTTACTGTGGCACTATACAGCCAGAGGGATTCCTGTCGACTAAATGGGCCGCCACAGTTATTATGGTACTGCTGCAAAACAATTTCTTGTTGCAATGTATTGTGAAATGTTGCAGTCAGGCATTCGATACTATTGACAATAAATTAGGATTCGAGCTCGTCACTATCTTCTCTTGTATCTTCATTCGTTCTGGTCTGTTCCGTTCTTTGGTATTTCGAGAGCTACGGTGCTGCCACCTAGCGGAACTTTGCCCTCAGCACGACGTACAGCAGACAGTCTGCCGAATGCAACGACTTGACAGTGCATATCATATGTACAGCGTTATTCAGGTTAACTCGTCGATTAGAATTGACAATTGTCACATACGAACAATTTGTTGAATCAATTAAATCTGTGCGTCAGGTAAGTGCACTCGTAATTTTCATTATTGAATTTGAAGAGTCCTGTACACTCGTGTCATCACTTAATTGCAAGTCCGCGGCCTTGACTAAACCTTGAGTTAAATAATACCCAGAGGAAGTACGCGATTGACAAAACGGTATTCAAATATAATTAGAAATATCCTGTTATTGAACGTCCTTGAAATTTATTTTAATAATTAAATCCATGTTAATACTCATTCGAGATTTGATTGAGGTTATGTTTTTAAGATGAAATCTAAATATAATTCAAGTTATATTTCCTTTCGCGTTTTTATCGTTTCTGATGCTTTATGGGCAATGAATGTCAGAGCCATTGACCTCTTTGACTCGAGCAACTGTACCTTTTTCGCATATGTACGCACACGCGTAACAGGGCAAAAATTTACTAACACACACGGACTGTAATTATTCTGCAAGGAATGCACAAATCAGCCATTGCTCCTGCTCGTCCGTAAGACTACGTGGGACAACAATGGGAATACCTTGGATTGCTGGTTATTCAAATAACTGTTTATTCTATTGATGTTTCCTCGAGAATCTTCCATTAGGCGACTGGTTTGGCTTGATATGCATAAAAATGTTTCGGAATTTCTACAAGGGAAAATAATACAGGAACTATTTTTTCTAACACAATGGATGCCATAGTAACGACGTAACGAAAACACGAATCATACGTTTCCTTCGACTTGTCTTTACGAATAGGTAAAGAATGAATTGTTACCTGTAGAAAACATAATGGCGTCACTTGCAACTATTCCCGTTCGTGTTAACTACTGTCGCGCCGTACGTGTCAGCCATGACAATTGTCGCATTGAGTATATCTAATTTACACTTATAACCCATGCATATCTATCCGACCAGTTTCTTGAGCAACCTGCTAAAATGCCGATTCGCGAAAGTTCACGTAGCAAAAAAGCGTTTCTGAAGAAAGTAGAATTTCGTAGAATTCGAAAACATATATATCGTCAATCTTATATTTAAACGGTGTAAATTTATTATATGGAAGAAAGGCTATTCGCAACTGCGTCATAATCTGTTCTGTAATCATACTTTTATATATATACATATATACAGTATATAGAATAGTCGTTCTTATACTTTTCATAGCAGCGACGAAGCCTCGCAACCTTTCGCGTGCAAACTTTCAAGGTAATATCAGTAAAGTGCACGAGCCGTCGACAAGCCTATGTTATTGGCTTAAAGTATGGATCAAAGAGAGACAAAGAATTAATGGTCGCTATGTATTAGCAACGTTTCGCGAAATGTCACTGGACGAAAAGCATATAAAAAAAAGTTATGCGAAAACGGATATATATATATATATAGACGTGATTGTACAGCGTATTAGTACATCGTGTGATAAATATTACGTGAAAAAAAAATGTTTAGCTCACGTACATGTTACAGGATAAATTCGCGACATGCCAATCGCTCTAGAGAACCAGTTGGCGAAGAAATCGTCGTGTAGCCCAGGCGCGTGACATATGTGTATGTATATGTAACTATGACAGCGTACTCGAATTCGTTGTAATCTTTCAATACCAAATCAATATACATAGTGATGCTTGAATTTACTTCGATTCTCAAGTATCCATTTTCATTCGTCGTGCAATGGCGTAGCTGGAAAAAAAAAATTCACTTGGATACTCGCCAATTGTAATATCACAGATTGGAGTGCATCGTTCGCAAAGTAGAACTGCTTTAATTGAATTGCCCATTAGGTCGTCCCAGAACCGGACGAGGTGTCTCGGGGCGTATAAAAAAGAAGAAACAAAGCAGGATGGAAGAAGGAAGAAAATAAAACTAGGTCCCGTACTAAATCGGACGAGATTCAAGTGACGAAGTCCAGTGGAGAAGTTTCCGTCGGTAAAGTAGGGAGAGTTTTGACGGGCCTAGAAACCCTGATAATCCTGAACTCCCCGAGCAAGTCGCCTTGAGAATTAGAAACTCCATGTCCAATAGCCGTATATGCGGAGTGGTTAACAAGGCTTCGAAGCTTGGTACAGACATTTCTTTTACCGTATATCGAGGACATGTGCCCGACGCTCGGTTTTATACCTTCTATGACCAATTAGAAATCAGCCGAGTTTCGCGGAAACGAACGCGCCGGGGTTCGTTCCGTGAATATGAGATTACATTAGGAATGGAAATTTCGAGGATGATATTATTTTTCAATGCAAGGTCATTGACACGTGCCATTGACAAATGCTTGTTACGGGTTTCTACGGCAGCTGGACAAAAAAAGAAACACCGTCGAAAATCACATCCTAGACCGACTGCTATGGTTAGCTATGTAGGAAGTAATGCCATTGGCGGATATGAGGTTCATTGGGCGGCAATTTCAAAATGTCATGCTGATGACACCCGTCTATCGGTAAAAAATTCGTTGAGATCATCGATCCCTATTGGTGATTGATTTCGCATGGATACCCATAATTCTCGTTCAGGTTCAAAATTTTATGCGGTTCACGTGACGAGTCTTCGTATCCGAATAATCGTAAATAACGAAGGACGCCATATTGGGGTATCATCTGTGCCATAGCTATAGACAGTTAAGAATGGGGAGAAAGGAGTAGCTAAAAAGTTAAAGGTCCTCACGTAGCTATTCTTTCAACGGGATAAGAAGGAGAGAGAGAGAGAGAGAGAAAACATCAGTGAACCAACTAAAAATAATTATAACGTCATCCGTGGGCGATTTTGCGACTAGCCTATATGGCTCTTCTATCCCACGTACACATATGCTTATATAAGTATACACCCACGTTGTCCAAAAAAATGAGGGGAAAAGATAGTAAATTGTAATGACCAATTTTGAGAAATCCTCGATACAGGTAGCAACACGCGTAGAGGTTGTCGGCCTGTTGGATTTCACGTTTCTGGAGAGGAAGATCGACGTGAAAGTTACGTAATGATTGTCGCTCGGATCGAGTGTTGATAATTAACCATGTCCTCTAATGGTATTGACTGTAGCAATTAAAACGGACAAGGTGACAATGGGAATTGGGATCGGCTGATCGTGAACGACTTTTTTTTCTTTCTTTTATTTTCTCTAGTTTCCTCTCTCTCTCTCCCTCTCTCACTCTCAACTATTGCACCCTCTCCTTCCATCCTATCGCAGGATAACACCCAACGGTCGCAATGCGTGATCGGCAGTCTCGCAGGTGAGCCTCGTCGATGCGAGAACCGCTTTCTAAAGAAGTCGCGGGCATCCTTATGAGAATTGGGGAACGGGGTCTCGTAGATGCAAAAAGTAAAGTGGGAACTGAAGAAAAAAGTAAAGTTATACTTTAGAACAAAATAAAATGCAGTACGACTGTTGACTGATAGCGCGGAGAAATCTTGATAATTATATTGAGTACGGCGACGTAAGAGCTACGCTCGATGATACTATTGATCGATGAGAGTTTCTATCAAGGAGCGTAAGTAATCTAATAAGTGAAAGTAATTTCTGCAATCAAGATTTACATACTTGCATTAATTTTTAATTATACACATATCGCTGCCTTGTATTTAACTGATACTGATAATTAGTCGATAACCACCGTTTAAGAGTTTAGCGAGTTAACGATGAACTTCGTAAAAATCTTTATATCGCACGTTCACGTTGAACGGACTCTTTCCGCTCATGATCGTAAGGTTGCAAGGGAAAGTCCACGATACATGCATCGCCCACGCGTTGCTGCTTCGCACATTATGATGCTCAAAGTGAAAGACATCGCTATTAGGAACGCTGTACACATTGCTGTACGGAGTTATAATACAAGTGTAGATCGATATTGGAGATTTGTAACGCATAATGCATAATTGGGGTGTCGCAACAATAGTACCTTTAAAAAAGTCACAATTTCTAGGAATACCAGGTATGCATTGTGACGTGATTTTTCGACTCACGGATGAGATACCGGCGGCCTGCTGAAGAGGGGCAAAGGGTAGGAGCCCAGTTGTCGCCCGGTGCCCTGAGGAAGCAGCTGTGGAGGATCTCCAAGAGTTACGTAAAGGGACGATTCGAGGGAAAAGCTAAGAGTTATCGGCTATAATGATCTCGAGGAATCAGAATGATTAGTTTTGGAAATTGACTATTCTCATTTGACTGTTTCAAAGCAGACTGTCTTGAAACGAATTAGCTGGCGCCCGCCTGGCATGCGGATGGATGAAGAGGCGGATGGCCGAAGGTGACGTAGGTTAGTTCTCGGATTTTCGTTATCGGTGTCGAGTTAAAAAAATACGTTAGAGCATATGTATTTTCTGATGGTGAAAATGAAAGTGTCTTTTTGATTGGTCAACCGTACTGTTAATGACAGAGGACGTACATCATTTAATAACACTGTATTATCGTCGGTAAGCGTGATTTCTACTTAATTAATTCGAAAAATATATGCATAAACACATAGCGTCCCTGCTCGTAATTTAAAAGTTGGCGGGAACTAACAGCGTGCCTTAGTTCCATTAGGATCCCACGAAGCAATTACGTCGCTACTGTAGCTGCATAAATATTTTCTATGGACGCACTTTCAACAGAGATACACAGTATAGATTTCGAATAGCACGTGTGTGCTGTTTTTCTATTTGTTTAACGAGATCCATGAAGTACTTAAGATAGTTTTAAACACGTCCCTCCTTCTTTCCCGTTCCACCCATTTGTAAACTGTAATTAAAACTGAACAGGGCGATATCTTCAATAGCGGATGTTGCTGGCGACGTCAATTACAGGGTGTCTAGAACGTTAACGCAGGTATAAGAGGAGTGCTGGTCGCTTTTCACCAGAGTGAAAATATATTCTAATGAAAAAAAAGAAAAGTCCATAACCATGAACTTTTCATTTTCCTAAAGAGAAATCGTAACGAGCTTATCGAGCTCAACAACCAAGCCGTACGTAAACCGTCTACTGCGCATGACGGGTAAAATTCGAAGCACCATGCGTCAACGTCCAATTCAAAATATCCCGCGCTTCGAGTATACACACAAGTCACACGACGATGCACGTTCTCGGTAAAACGTCGGGTCGCCCGACTAATCCGTCCGTCTCGAGGACTCCGAGCGTCCAGTTTAAACGTTGTGTTCCAGCATTCAGCATAAAGTATTCGAATGGCGAGGGTCCGTCATGTAAAACAAGCAGAGAAAGTCGTCGGTACGCGTTCACCGCTTCGTGACGATAAGCCGGGTAATGATAAGTCGTTTAGCGTGTCGAAGTAGTTACGTGAACAAGAGAATACAGCACGAGGGTAAGGGGAGTCAGCGACAAGAAGCTTGGGCAACCAACACGGCCATTTTTCGAAGTCGATTACGAGCTATGGATATTTTACAGTGCCATAGAAATTCATCGTCCAAACAGTAAAAGGACAATGGCTGTCATTACAGGTTACCGATTATTATATAACTGTTTTACCTCCAAGTTTCTGTGACTAACCGTCTATACCGCAAAACGCGAATCCGGCTTCACTTCGGAATCGCTGCTTTCGTTTCGACAGCAGTCAATCGCCTGCTAGAAAAAAAATCTGCACAGGTTGCATCCTAATCAAAATCGATGACGTGTATAGAAATTATTACGTTTTTCGCTTTCATCCACGGAATCTACTGTTTACTCGTAAAATGTTTCCTGTAAGCTTAAAAAAAATTTCAAAACAATTTAACAACGATTGCGGTTTTCTTTCGTCGATACACGTAACCTCAAATATATTTTTTTTTATTTTTTTATACAGCCTGTACCAATCTTGTCCTCCTCGATCGCGAACCGTATGTGAGCTCCTTAGTGGCACACGTTCCTACGTGCCGACCGGTTTTTATCGTGCTTCGTACGGTCTTATGGAAATCGGCCCGAGTTAAACCTCATCTCCGGAGAGTCGAAGCCAGAGAGTTTACGAGTATTTGGCCCGGCATGGAATTCCTGAGTCAGAGTCCTTTGTTAGTGTATCTTTGTTCAATCTTTAGTCTACCTTCTTTTTTTTTGTATTATATATACATATATACACTGTATACTATAGTATACATAAAATATACGGGCGCAGTCGAGTCTAGTAAAAGGAGGTGTGGTTATGGTCGAAGCCGGTCGACCTCGTTTAGGACCGGTAGAAGCATAACATAACCACTAACGCTGGAACATAATAGTCTCCTACCAACTTCCAACTCCCAGCCGTAAGTCTCTCGCAAAGCCACGGTATATATTGACACGGCATAACGAAATTTCAACTGGTTGTCACTGACGGATGATTGAATATTGACAAGCCGTTAACTGTGGTTCGTACGATTTTTAATAAAAGAAAGAAAGAATACACCTTACGATCAAAGGCATAACGGTCCATTAAATATGGAGTCGAGTGGGCAAGAATCATTAATTGGACACGTAATTTGCATGGATACCAGGACTGAGATGTCAATGACAATCACCTTCGTGACTAAACTTGCTTGGCGTCTTTCCTATTTGAATAATCTGATAATTCGATAAGCACGACCGTGTTAATACGTGGGAATGAGAATGACGCGTATACGTACGGAACGTCTACGTATGTTATACATTTGTTATTTAATAGTCAAGCGAAACGTTAATTACTGCAAATGGGTATGGTCAGCATACATTATACATAGTATTTGACTCAAGCAGAATTTACTTAGGCTATGTCGTTACGTGTCAAATACACGTGACTGGTAATTATATTAGGAAGACGAAAAAACAAGTAACTAGAAGAAAATTTATTGCTTCTCTCGTTTCCGGTTAAGTAGGCCATAACTGTTTGACAGTGCTTTTGCATTCGGTGGGACACTTGCCAAAATAAAATTGTACGAGTAACATTTGCGAATTACCTTTCGGGATGTTTGAACGAGGTAGACGTTTCGTAGGCCTCCCGGGTTAACGGCATTATTTGCACTTGGCAATGTCTGGACGTGCCTCTTCTTCTCTATTCATGCGTTATTCCTTCTAGAATCCACTTTACATTTAACGGATTCCGTCTAAACTACCGCTTTTACTTGGCACTGGATCGTTCGAATATTCCGTGACTGCAGACGCCAGGCGAATGCTGTGCAGGTGTTATAAAAAAAATTTAAACCTAACCTTGACCAAGTATAGTGATCATAATGTTCATTTTGAAAGTATATGGTAAACATGTGAAAATGTCTATAGATATATTGCCGTGACAGGACATTTTTAAGGTGACGAATACGAGACGTATTTAAAAGTTAAAGTTTAGCAAGGAAACGAGAAATTTCTTTAAAATGGCGTAAGGCGCGTTTCTATGAAATTCTCCTCGTTCCACGCATCAGCGTTAACGCTGTCCTGGGTGTTACAGAAAGCGATGCGTTACGAGGTCAACCAGTATCTAGGCGAAACCTATGACGGCGAAGATAGCCAAGATTCTCATCGACCAACAAACGTTTCGTAATTCGCGCCATTGTTCCGTTTAAAAGTTACGTTAACAATCGCGTGGAGATACGGCTGAACCTTGCGGACAGAAACTCTATAGGGTTCGATTTGCAATAACAAGACTCGATATTATGCTATAGTACGTTATAGCTTTCTATACCTATGTATGTATATGGTTCTAGAATCTTGGTTAGTTATCGAGAAACTTTTGCAGCTTTCCGGACTGTGATTTTGTGTCAATGAGAATTGCCAGACTAGTCTCACCCATAGTTTAACACGTTTTACTTTACCTTGCGTCATCATACAAGGATGTGCTTCGAGTATTGATAAAGTTTCAACACTGCGAAGGTCATAGTTCACGTTTCCCTAAGGCAAAAGTGTACTGGGTTTGCTTGATCTTTCTCGAAGAAAATTTTGATCCACCGGAAGTGCTGATAATTAATGATAACTTTAACGGCTTCGCTTATCGATTATACGATGCATCGTATAAAATTATATGACAGATCAATGTAATTAAAGGGAATCGATGAAATCATCGCATGATCATCAGACTTGTGTATCGACGATGACGTGGACTGTACGTGGGAGAGGCAGGAAGTGGTCTGAATTATTGTCAGGAAGATATGAGTATCCTTTTGTATAGGTATATATATATATATGTGTGTGAATTTTTTAAACAAAGTTTCCAATTAATTATATTAAATTAAATGTACCAACCAATCGATTATTATTATCATAGCTAGTTAACCGTAGATTTAACAATTTTTCAAAACAAAATATCTACCTGTCTAAAACGTACGTGGGACGCACGAAGGCTTCTCTAGAAGATGTTGGAAATTTTAGAGAAAGGCGTCATTACATTCTCACGGCACTATATTATTATATATTCTAATAAACTTTCTCACTGCCTGTACCAGCAGTGCGACCAATTTTCGCACAGTACTGAACCATGACCCCGTGGGTCATTGGCAATTGGTGCAATTGTCCAATTGACGACGCAGACAAGTCTTGTTCGGTTTACGGATAAATAACGAACAATTTTTTATTTTCCCGTCGGACTCCCTGTGACGCAATCATTTTTCAAGCCGTTAGACGTTCTAGCAATCGATAATCGTCCCGGAGGATTCGCAGGATCGAGATAACGATCCTTCGAGGAAAAAGAAATTCTCCGATGTATATTTTACATCCAACAATTATCTTCGACGTACAGTTAACCATGGAGATCTTGTTTTTCTATACACCCAATAAAATTGGGTCAGCTGTTAAGAATTAGTCGTGAAATGAACTTCTCAGCACAAAGCCCATAGGAACACCGCGAGTTAGTTCACACAATGAACCACTCAGTTCAAGTTCACCGTAGAACAATCGCCGCTCTGTATCTGCTTCTGTGGCATTGCCGTGGGAGGATTTGGGATTCGTGGTACGATTAAACAAAGGACTCTAACATAAGCGAATCCTCAATTAAATTAATAACCTAAGCAGACTCGTACGAAGTCACGGTTAAGCGTGCATTGACACTCGTTTTTCGATGAAAGAGTCAATTTTTCTTATTACTCGTAAAAATATATTTGGATGAGATTTTATCTTGAAAAATGAATTTTAGTAAAGAAAGACCTTTTTTGTATTTATCACCGTAATTATATAGTGACGTACGTAATATCGCGAAAGCGGACCTCTTTCACGATTTTATATATGCTCCAAGCCACGATTACACGTTGAGGTTCGGAATTACATGGCCTTGCTACTAATGCCGTACATTCGGCGGGATAAGCCGTATTAAAATTCTTTTTTTCCAACGCTGTATTGAATTCCAATGTAATAGACGTTGACAAGGCGCATTCCCGTGCAGACGACGGATTCCGTTACCAGAGATAGACCACGTAATGGTTTTGACTGACTGGTGAAAATATTTTTATATTTTATTACTATCTGAGCAGTCTAGATACAACCAGTATTCTTATGTATCGTACGAGTATTGTAATAAAGAGAAATTGCATTTCTCTTGATTTTCAACTTTACCGCGTCGTGCCGCACAGTTTCACGTTGCGTGTCAATCGTCGCGTGGCTTTCATGGAGTCCGGACGCGTCATCTCCATGGAATGTTCCGGCAAGGTCTGCCTTCCTGACTGGACGAATACGGTTGAGGAACGAACCAACTCAGGAATGAGAAATCAATGCGTACTAGAGAGATACACGTGGTCAAAAAGAGAGAAAATGTATACACATATATACCGGTTACGTTTGTATCTCTCTATATAGATATAGTAGTAGGTATACTTATAGGACGTCCATTTTGTATACTTTTATCATGCATTCCTTTTATTCGTATCTCATTTTTTCCAGTCGCCCAAGGACTGCGCCATGGACCGCTGATCAAAGACATTGGTTAGTTTCCTTGATCACGATTATCACTGTTATTGTTGACCATTGTCGGACACAGTGGCTACCTTTATGGTCCAAGATTCGTTGGACCTTGTTCCTTTTTCCGTGACTTACAATTAGACCGGGGTTGGTGGATTGAATAGATTTTTACGAATCATGGAAATTTTATTATTCCGTGAGTTCTCTGTTGAGGCTTATTTGCTATTTTCATTGTTATGTTATAAATTTTTATTTTTATTTTCATTGTTTCTTTGATTGATAGATATTTGTCGGATTTAGTGAGAACGGCCGTGACTAAAGGAACGTGGGACTATGTGAACACGTTTTATTATTTAATTTATACAGTATGACGCTCGATGGCTGATAAATAGTCATTCGTTTCGCGTAACTTTAATTCGCCATTGGTATACTCTAATGGAATACAGATTACCGGGCGGTGACATGAAAAAGAATCGCGCTAAGAATTTCGATAGCACGTTTCTTATGAAAGGTTGATAACCCAACTGGAATGCTTAATTACTCGGCTGATATTATTATAGCCTAGGGGCAAAAGTACGCTCCAAACGATGACCACCAGCTGCTCGCCCCCTATGGGCTATTATTATATCGTCATCACACTTGGCTCTTTGATTTCATTTACAAAGAGTTATCGTCACTTTCTAAAAGGTTTGAGGATGTGGATTAAAAAGATGAAAAAAAAAAAAAAAGATTGCATCGGCCGGGAATCGAACCCGGGCCGCCCGCGTGGCAGGCGAGCATTCTACCACTGAACCACCGATGCTTATATTTGTTTGCATAAACAGTATTAAGTGATAACTTGTTTTTTAACATTATTATTGACTTCTATAATTGCATTACGTCATATTATTCTACGTATTACAGTATACTCGTCCATGCTATATCTTGATGAGGCAATCGAATGTAGAAAGTAACCGAAAATTCTAGCGTTCCGTTAGTGCATTCAGTTTCCTCAATATTTCTTTTCCGTGTACACAAGGCAGGGCTTGAATATCTTATACCAAATTTACGATCACCGCTTCAATGCTTGGCAAGATACGTAAACCCGTAGCGAGATACCTCTCACGAAACTGCACTATTAACCCATATCATAAGGATAGCGTGACCGTGTGTAACCTCGAGGCATATAAAATGGCGTAGGTTACGGTATAGTAACTTTAAAATATCTATACTGTTATAAGACAGTACACGTTCCTAGTCACGATCTCGATCATCGACAAACTATGTAAAACAGTTTAATTCGAATTACGTCCGTTTTCTATACTCTGGCGCTGTATACCAGGAAACAAGAAATCGTAAGCGACATAACAAGACTATTAAATGTCCCTTAAGAATTTCATAAGTCACGAAAAAGTACGTTCTCAATACTAATGATTCGTAAACTGTGTGTTCATTATAATAATATCAAAGTTAACCGCCCGCCGATATTGAATATGGTTTCTAATGCGATGCGCGCCAAATTTCAAATAGCGCGCCTTTTTCGCGCAATGTATTCAACATTACTCTCCAGTTTTATCCAATATTGTGTTTAACGATTTATATATATATAATAATCATCGCCAAGCATATTTCGATTATTTTTCAAATTTTCCTCTCCATCTAATAGCAAACCATTCGATACAGAAATCGACGTTTCCCGTAAACCATAGGAGGTAGCTGAATTCGACGTGAAACAAAGAAAAGCGAATAATGGATAGACCGGAAGTGAGGCAATTATTCAGTCGAGCGGTTAGAGCGAGGAGCAATTGTCGCAATTGCATTCACAGTGGTTACTGTCGACAGGAAAGTGTACTTCGCGTTTAAATACGTCTATGATCGTTACATGCGAATGACGCAATAGTATTTCATGCACGGATAAGAAGAATCCGCCGTACTTTAATGGTATCATTAATGACTGGAGTAATATACGCTTTTGGATTAAAGACCATAAAGTATAAATTGACTATAAAGTAACACGTCTAGAACATAATCGTACCTGATACGGTACCTGTCATAGTAAATTTTACCAACAGTACTTTGCCTCTGGACTACATACCAATTTATAGCAATCATACTTCTTTATTTACAGAATGAAGATATAAGGAGAGGACCCCTCACATATTATGCTCCATGGTAGCAGCAATGTCGGCGCAATGTACTCACTTCGTGCAGAACGCATGGAAGAAGGAGCTGTGTTCAAACTGTTTCAAACCAAAAGAGGAGCATCTGGTTCCAGGCGATGCGACAAAGTTCAACGTGGGAAAATCAGCGATCGTTATGAAAGTCGACAGCCATAAATTACAGGTATGCCGTAGAGATCATTACGAGTACCGATACTCGATAGGATTGCCTTAAGATCTTCGGTTAGATATTCGGATAAAATACAGATAAAGTCGAGCATCAATATTCTTATACCGTTTTATATCGACAAGCGCGTATCCTTCGTGAGGTGTTTGTCACAATGATTGACGGGCCACGAATTAAGACTGTTCGTCGGTACACCAGGGAACTGGATTATCCGCGTTCACCCAAAGGCGGAAGAGTCTGGTACTCCTAGGATAAGATTAACAAGCTAGACTCGTTGCCATCGGGAGACGAGTTTGCTAATGAACCTGGGATGAAAGTATAGTTGGTATAGTCATTGACATAACTTGCCTATAAAACGCAATCAATCCGCAATAGGAATTTCATGTGGAATTATTTATAAGTCGCGGTGTAGAAATAGTGACGTAATCATACATAACGTGCCATAATGATACATAGCCGATGCCGACGGATCTGGTCGAAAATAATATCAATGTCAGATACAAATTTTTCTATAGTTCATATCCACATTAGCAGGCACTCGTGTTCTTATCTGTGCATTGAAAATTATTGACGCACGGATGATTATTTCCACGTGACTCTTAAAGCGAAGAAAACTCGAGACTTTGGAAATAGAAAATAGAAAAGAAAAGTGATAAAAAAAAATTCACCAAGACGTTATGCACACGGGTGAAGAAACAGGCTCATTAGGACTGTTTTATTTTTTAGGTTGGACTGTATTTTAGACCTTGTATTTTTATCTTCGTATATAATGGAACGAGACTGTCTTGCTTTATTTTCCATAAAAAAAATGTTGGAAAATGTCTTTTTGAATAATTCCTTTTTTTTTCGCTCTATCTACACGGCGCGTTAACCCCGGGATATATATTTAGAGGACTTTTTGTCTGGTGAGTTTTGAATTTTGGCGGTAACGACAGTCCCGTGAAGATATCTTCTTGCGGTTTAGAATATTCGTACGCCGTTGGTACGGCGCGAAATTATATTACAGTTCAAAGTCCGCGGATACCGGTGACTGTTCATTTGATTTCTTTACACGTGAGTGACGATTCGTACACATTCGCCACGTATGGCATATGTGACAATAACATACATTGTTACGGGTGTGGTAAAACGCGTTCAGTTAAATAAAGCAAGTTCATTGTCGCACTGTGCACAAGTGATTCACGCATAATTATGGTCTGATCTACCGTGATTAGATTTATTTATCTTTTATTGTACGTTGCGTTGAAACTCTCGTGAATCACATTGGGTGGTACGACCTACGTGGATAGAAATGGATTATATTCGGACTTGATGCAACTTTTTGAAACTGTTGCAGAGTATTCTCAAGGGAAAGACGTCTTCCCAGATGAAGAGGAAGAAGGTCGCCTTCCCGGAATCTCTCACGGAAATAATCGGCTACGGTGGCGACGACTTCTCCGATTCGGAGGAATTCGAACTGAGCGAATCTACGAGTTTGGAGGACGAGACGCCGGATAGCGAGGAGGAGCGGGCTTTGAGTAACCTGACGCGAGCCAATACGAACTTCAACACAGTAATTGCAAATTTGTCCGAAGTGGCGCCACAGGAGGCGAAGAAGTCCTTTGCTTCGTTGATGTTAGGTAAAGTGCAGAAGGACGCCGACGGCAAGAAGAAGACGCTTTTGGTGTCAGTGACACCTTTCGGAGGTGACTATACCGTGCCAACAGCGAAAAGACCTAGCGATAAGAAGGTCAGCCATTCGAGTCTGTCGAAAAAATGTGGAGACGTTGCTGGGGATGGTAAGACGGAAGTGACGTTGAAAAGTGTCAGAAGCACCGAGGAGAAGGCGTCGAGGAACGAGAAGCAGGGTCAGAATGAAAGCTTGGAGAAGATTGTCGACATGCCACTGATAACCTCGAGCAATTTGATTTCTGTAATACAAAAAAGTGATACGTTGACAGGTGGCGACGTGGCCTCCAGGAAAAGTACGGAGAGTCTTCAGAAGTCTAGCGATGGGGATACCTCGAGACAGATACACGAGAAGAAGACGACTTCCATAACTAGGACGCCGGCTATCAAGAAGACTGAAAGCGAGAAGCCTAAGATCTCTATGCAGAATTCTTATAGTAAGAGCGAGTACATCGTTGCCAAGGTGACTAAGCAGGAAGATTTCTCACGCGTCGAGGAGACCTCATTGAGCTTTAGTAATGGAATTGAATTGACTCTCACTCCTTTGAGTAAGCCAAGTGAGAAGGTGGCTACTAGGAATGCGGAGAACGAGGAAAAGTCGATCCTGATAAAAGGGAAAGACGTGAACAAGGTCACCGTGGTCGGTGAGGAGAAGCACAAGGAGGTATCACCGCTTGATGATCGCGAGGTCGAGGGTCAAGCGGCGCCAGAATCTCTAAGAAAATTTAGTTTCGAGGAAAGTCGTGAACTTGCTGGCGAACCTGATGGTAAAGCGGACGAAGAAGTCGGTGAACCACCGGCTCTACCTAGGAGTCCACCTCCGATCGATTCTAGACCCTCTAGAAGTGTCCAGGGTGAGAAAAAGAACGAGCCGAGGTCGTCTTTTCTTCATGGCGGCGATGCTAAGACAAAGCCTGTTGTACCTCAGAAGCCGGTTTCTCTGCCGCCGAAGCCAACCGGCCTCCCAAAGAGTCCCACGTCTTCCATAGGACCGTCTTTTAAAAAAACCATAACCACCAGCTACGTCTTGCCACCGCCGTCTATTCAGAATGCGGCTTTACAGGGCTCGGTCACGACTCGAAATAACTTGGGCGACAAGACGCAGTCTGTCGCCTCTTCTGTTCAGAATTCCAGTACCGTGAACTCTGCTGCTCGCTATTTGCAATCTCAGAAGGCGGTCCAGGTATCCTTGACGGAGGTCAGATCATCCCAGAAGATTTTGGATGAGAGTGTCAAGACCAAGAGTGACAACACCAGCTCACAATCATCATCTGAGAGTGGTAATACAAAAGTTGCTTCAAAGCTAAGACCTCCTGCGTTGACAATTCCTCGGAATCTTCAAAACGACCAGGAAGAGGACGACGAGGAAGAGGACGACTCTTCTGGAATATCCGCTGAAGTCACTGCCGAGCTTATTCGTTCGCCGAACAAGAGGAGAATGGCACCCAAGCCACCAGCTACGCCGACGGAGGAACTTCCTGGCTCGTTGTTCGCCAGAAATCCTAGTGCCACGGTCAAGTCCGACTCTCCGGTAGTTCGTGAGAAGGAAAAGAGAGAAAGAGCCTCCTCTTGCAGTCCTAAGTTCAGGAAGGCCGTCTCCGAGACTCCTGATCCGTGTATTCAAACACCAGAGCCAGCACCCAGGAGGACGATATCCCTATCTCAGGACAGTCTTGCGAATCCTGACAGACTGGAAGAGAAAAAGAAGACACGTTCACGATTCTCATTAAAGAAATTTCTCCGGATGGGCTCGAAGAAGGACGCGGACATGGTACCTGGGGGATCGTCGCCTAAGATAGATGAGATACCATCCACACCGCAGCCCAAACAACGTCTCGAAATTATTCATCCTTTGGAACTGGACGGAGCCGCTGTCGAAGTTTTGAGTAGCGACAGGATCGGCAGGATCGGCAATGACGTCACAGACTCAAAAGCAGAATCTATTCAATCGCCTCATCAGCAATCAACGAGCAACGCTCATCACGTTGCAAGTGAGTCCAGAGGTTTCCTTATCAGTCCCAAATTAAAAAAAAACTGTAAAATAAAATTTTTATCATTTTTTCAGCTCGACCAGGCAAACCGCCCCCACCGCCGAGGAATCAATCACTGGATGATTGGTCCAGATTGGATCCTGCGAACAAACCAGCAAGGCCACCACCGCCTAGAACGGATTCCAAATTACCACCTAGGGGTGAAAAACCATCCCCTAAAACCTGGCAACCTACATCCACCCCATCCTCAGCATCCGACTCGATATATGCGAATCTGGGTAAGTTCAGGCCCATACAGTGTAACTAATGAATGGCCATTCACGTGTGTAACAGCCATACTCACACGATACTCGCGCCTGCTTTAGCTTGCAAGCCAGGAAGACTTCACGAATTTGAAAGTGTAATACGGATATACGATTTTGTCACTAATCAGTTACGTTCACACGAATATAGACGGTACTTGCATACTCTTTTTTACGTACTTAGACAATTACGAAGTCAATTCGGTCGTTGTACATACATAGCCATATATTATTCAAGAAGAAAATAAATGACACGGTCGGAAGCGAAAGGAGACTGGAGACGATAATAATTAATAATAAAAATTAACAAAATTCCACGAACGATGATGCGAACGTTGCAGTTTCAAATTACGCTCTGACCAACTGCACCTTTAGCGAATATACATTACGTATGTTAAACGATTATTTGCTGACGTTGATTCATTTGCCTGTTCTTTGTATTACGCATTATTAATCTTTTCCTGACGATGACGAGGATATTACATCCTGTGATATATACCTACACTGTACTTGACTGCTGTAGAAATAGGAGATACGATGGTCTGTTTTCATTTCGATAATTAATCTCGTACGCGAATTAATGATCGACGAAGATAAATAGCAATTCGTAATCTTTGTGTTCGTAATTTTTTTTTTCTTGCTATCTTCCTTTTTAAACTAATAAATAATTGCTCGAAATTACGAATACATCCGACGCCAATGCCTTTGCGATCCGTCTTGATCGACGGCGGGTCTGAGAAAGGTTATGTGGATGTAAATTGTTATGCGATATTAGAAATTAGAAACAAATATATGCGACTCACTTTGTACATATTGAAAAGGAAAAGCCTGTAATCTAGTTTTTCTATGTTTGAAATAAACGCCTTTTTTGCCTAAAATTCAAGAGAGTCTTGTTACCCTGATCTTGTGACATCGTGCTTGTCTCCGGGATCCCAGTTTAACGTCACAAAGAGTTCATGGTTTGTTCGTTGCACCTTTGCATTTAAACTTGACTGACGACCGTACAAAAATTTGTATACTTTTCCCTGGTATCATCTTTCATTTTCTTTTTTACATTGTCGTGCTCGGGTTATTTATTCAGGAATGTCCTAACTGACGTTGGATGCAACTAACGCCGCATGCATTGAATGCATATTTAGCATCGCATTATCCTGGATTAGTATTTGGATAGCAATGCCTGCCAATTTCAGGGTGTCCGCTATATCCCGTTCTTCGAATATCCCGTACACTTCGATGTCTCCATGGCGACGATTAAACAAGCAGCAAAGACAACCCTAAATTGCATACCAAGAATAAAATTAGAATATACATTGAGTAAGGTAACGAGTCAGGATGAAATTAAATTTTAAAAAAATTCATCGTATTTCGTATTGTTCTAAAGGACCCAGTTCACTTCAATTACCAAACCTATTCGCTCCTGACTTTATATTGTAGACCTTTCGTTTCTGTCAAAATAAAGGAATCCTCTATTATAATCACTCTCACAATTTCAAGTCGCTTCACAGTGACTTCCGGTAATGTCGTTACGCGCGACAATCAGACAACGGTCAATTTTTGTCCCGCAGTGTCCGGAGTCTTTAGTACAGTCCGTTGAGAAAAAAAATTGTCATACGGTTAAAAAACATTTCTTCAATACCTGTGTATGTTTATGGCATTATTAACGTTCACTCAGTACCGTGCAACGAAAAGTGAATGGAGATGAATTTTAATGTTGATTAACGTAGTACGCATGCAGTGAAAATTGTCATTCGTATTAATGCGTCGTATTGGAAAAGCATTTCACAGCTTAGTCTAATGTATAATTAATTGGATAAATCGTTCAATCCGAATTATATGATTACTCACTAAAGATTATCCATAAGCTTTTCCTTGCAATGCACTAAATAAAGTAAAGAAAGTAACTAGCATTAGTTTAGACGTGTACGGTAGCTAGCCTGCGAAATGCCTTGTGTCTTGTGGTACTAACACTGGCGCTTGATGATGGCGGACGTGCCTGCAGCAGGTGAGGATGTTACAGGTGAGGTACGGAGTGCCCTGGCACCATCGAAACCTCAAAGAACAGCAAGCATGAGGGACCAGGCGATCTCACAGCCTCCCTTGAAGAAGCGCACGGCTACGTCACAGCCGCAAAGTCAGGATTACGAAACGGTCGGATCGGCAGCGCCACCTATGTCTGATTCACCGGTAAGAGATTAACGTTTGAAAATATTTTTTTTTTCTAGAATATTAAAAAATTATTCTTTTTTAGACCTCCAACGACAGCCACGCATACGAGTGTCTATCCAGTTCACCGGAATGCGATTTGAATATTGAACTTCGACATGGTAATGGGAATCGTGAAAATTGCAAGAGGAAGTCTGACAGCAGTGCTCTGGATCCTAATGTCGAGTTCAAGTATCATCATCAACCGTTTATCAGATCGACTTCATTGCCGTACTGCGGCAGTGAAACTGAAAGTGAACTTTATGCTCCTTACAGTTTTTATACTGGTGACGAGGTGAGCTTTTTTTTTATTGGCCGACGTTAACAGGAAGAATGCAGGAGGTCGATGACGTAACTGGTTTTGTTATACAGGGTCCTGAAGATGATCAGGATTGGAAAAACAAGGATGACGAGTCTAGAGTCAGTAGACTTCGACAGCGTAGAGGGAGGGGTATTGTTCATCGAAGTCTGGAAGACAATTATGGCGCTGTTATCGTAGCGAATCATGAGGCGTTGGCACAACTATTGGAGCAAGTACGGTTTTATGGTGTTTCGCACGACTTTATTAAACAACTTTGTATATTTATGGATAAGCGAGGAGACTCTGTGCTCGTTTATTATTATACCCCAACGTAGTATATCTGAATTTTACGAGCACCATTGTTATGCTTTGATTACATGAATGCACCATTTTGTAGAACTATGATTATAGTTATTTGGTATAAACGTTTCAATGTTCCACTGAGATTTGTTCGGTAAACTCACTGTACGTTGGAATTACTAACTTCGATATATTATAATATAAAGATTACTGCGTATCCCCATGATTATCATAGTTAATTGAAAGAGATAAAATTCTCTTTTTTTTTCCTATATCAATTAAAAGAAGATAGTTCGTATTACATAATTACTCTGATATTTACAGCTAAATCAAGTATCCCCCGTTGCTGTTGGATTGCGAGGACTTAAAGCTGCAAGTCCTAGGTTTACAGACTTTCATTTGGACACAAGTTCCCCGGTTCCAATCGGCAGGAGGATCTTTTACTCTGCGACCTGGAACGAGCACAGCGTCACTCTCTGCATTGCCTTCGACCTAGCTCTTCACGTATCCAGAAAAGAGTTCTACCTCGTTCCCATCGTCGAGTTCATGGATTCTGTACCTGAGGATATATTGGAGAAGGCCACACTGTCAGGAAAAACAAATTTAGAAGGTAACACTTTGACAGCACCCTATTAATCATACATCAAGAGTTGATATTAACCAATAATTTTTTAATCAGCTACCATTTCCGTCTTACCCCGCCTACAAGTGAATACCATCCAGTCGTTCGCTGCCATTTCAAGAGACTCCAAGGATGATAACGCAATCAGAGAGTCATCTTTCATTCTCTTACAATTCGTAAATGCCCTGAAGAGTTTGCAAGCACGTGGTATAGAAGAATCACCCAAGAATTTAAGTAACGTTGTTCTCTGTAGAGAAGATAAGGATGCCTGCTATAGACTCTATCTGCTTCAAGGGTAAGAAAAACTTTTGTCTGAAAAACATGAGAAAATTCAGATCTTCCCACATGAAGGTGTAATGACCAAGCGGCACTTTTGATCATAGGTTGAACATGGATGTGAGCGATGAACGCGAGGAGGAAAGAGTCTCGTTATGTCAGTGCGCACTGGTAGCACTTCAGGAACTGTTCCTGACAAGTAAATTGCCATTAATTCAGGAGTTGTTAGTACGTGAAAAGGCAGTAACCCTGTCTCAGGTATAAACAGTTATCAGCTCACATTATCAACAGTCATCATTGAATTGATTAATTAGAAGAGAATGAGATTAACGTTTGTTTCGTTTAAAACAGGTAAAATCTGTATTGGAATTCTCTCTGTGGGGACCAGCAGACACAACACTGGGAGGTCCACGTGAAAGAGAAGTTGTCCTTCAAAGATGGCTGGATCTTGAAAGAGCTACGGTTCTTCATGCTTTGGTCAGAGCTAGAGCTCCATTGACAGTAACCGATGAATATCATTTATTATTCCTGGTACGAACCAGTGCAAAAATGATGTGCGAAGCATCCATACTTTTAGATAGACAGCGTAACACACTGGCTCGTGCCAGTTAATTTTTAGTAATTTTGATATTCTATATTACGGAACAATACCCTATGGAATATTTGACCAAATAAGAACAGGACTCCTGATTCTTTTTGTTTTATACGTGATAATGTATGAAAATAATACGTAAACTTGTATCAATGCTCAATTTACAATGAAGAGAATGTAAGTTTGTCCTCGCTATGTGTCTCACGTAGTGTGCTGATGACCTCCCTAAATTATTTGACCCCCAATGAGTAGGGTCGTGAATATCTCATAGAATTACTAATTATTTTATTGACTCTTAACGGAGAGAATAATTTTTTTTATGAGTGTTATACCTGATATATCGATCAGTTTCGTTATTAACCGCTCAACTACTAATATTATAGATAGTACAGATATAAATATATTTAAATACTTTAGTCAAACTTTTGTACTTTTAAAACCCGGCATGCATATTTTGTACATAATCATACTCACGTATTTTATATTTATAATCAAAACATACTAAGCACTGATCTGATGAACAAATGGCACTGTGAATATTGCCTAAAGATACATAAAACGTTCTGATCCTGCATTTACATTAAAAAAAAACCATCAGACTGTACTACGACGACGTACGTTACCGAATGCATTGTAAGGAGCATCATTAAATAGAAACGTATATCGTTTAATTGTTTTTCTACCAAAATAAAAACGTTACATTAAAAAAATGTTGGAACGGTTACGTCTTTAGAGTCCTTTATTATACCAGACTCTGTCAAGTTCAGATTTTCCTTTATATTTTTTCTGAAATTCCTCGTACTCCTTCGCATTGATCTTCAATAAGCTTGTTTTCATAGAACTGCAAGAACGCACTGCGGTTTAGAGATACGAAAAATTGTAAAATACACGTAAAACATACTTCCTTTGCGGATAGATTGCCAAAGCCGTTGGGATCATAAAGAGTAAGCTATATACAAAAAATAAACATTGTTAATATTTATAAGAAAAATAATAGGGGGGCCGATACTTGCAATGCACCACAGAGTGAAATTTCGACGGGAAACCCGATCCAGGGACGTAATTGATAGAAACAATATGGCTTAATGCGATGCATTATAACCGGTATCAGAATCATTCCTGGCGCAGCCATAACAATTCTACAGATAACGCATTCAGAAATGGCTTTGATCGAAGCAATCTTCGAGTTCATAATTGCCATGCTCTCCTGATCCTTCGGACTGATTGGTATTCCTCTAATTACCTCTCGTTGCCGCATAATTGGTAGGTTTACCATGTTACCGACAACCACAGCCAAGAATGGTGCCCACCTCTAGAAAATAATAATAAATAAGAATGATAACCTTGAATAGCTACATCGCACAGTCGTCAGTACAAACAGCAACAACGGGTCCTCTACGAGATAAAATCCTGCGAGATCCTAGTGCAGTTGCACAACTTGATACAGCTGCAAATATAAAGGCCTCTTTAATGACGCGCACATCGTCTTCTTGGTCTATCTGCGCATTTCTATTTGTATAATTGACCAGGGCGTTAAAGCTTTGATTAAGAAATTGCCAACCGATCACAGCAGCTGCGCTCCTTGATAAAATGGAGAAATTATTTTTCAAAAATATTTACGTCACTCTTTTCAAGTTACTTGTAAAAAGCGAGCATTCCCGTTGTGATGAATATATTAGCAGGAAGCTGAGAAGACATTCTTCCCAGAACGTTCATGAGTTCACCGTTGTCCGGATGAAAGGAACTGTCGCGCAATTTCTTAGCGTAAATGATCTCCTCCCTGGTTGTTCCTTTAGGTTCCTTCTTTGCTCTAAAATAACAAGAAACCTGCGAGATGCTTCAAAGGCTGCTGCATCTGGCTTACTTGTAATCCTCGCAGAGTTTCTTGGCAGCCATGAGCTTCTCCTCGGACGCGAAGATCGTCCTGAAGTCTGTGATGAATGCGAAGTGTCTCCATCTTCCAAAATAATTGTCCTGACTCCACAGAGGTTTGTCCACGTCAATTCTCTCCGTTGGCTTTGGCGATTTCTTCTTGGCTGAATCTTCAGATTTATCATTTTTTCCTGAATCTGAATTTTTCTTCTTGTTTGACTCATCCCGTGGACTCTTCTCGTGGGACACTAATTGTATAAGAAAACGAACGCCACTCATTGTGTTTTATTGATTCCCGATTAATTTTATATCCACGACATCTTGCAGATGTGATATTGTAATTGATACTTGACAGATTGCCTTTACTGAACTGTCATTTAATTGATATTTCGATGCCGATTGTTTTTTTTTTTTAATTAGAGGCCCACTGCGCACGTGCCGACATTCTGGGCTGGTGAGCGTTTCAGGAGTTGTTTTTTATTTATAAGAAGCGCACTGTACCCGACAGAATTTGCATTGTAAAATTCTCCGTTAATTTAACTGTAATAAACGAAACGGTATCCTGCTCGATGCATAGTCACGTTGTGCGCATCTCAACCGACTTCGAAATTCTCTCTGGTCGCTTCAATGTTCCCCATTACAGGATAGATGAAATTTCAGGAGTAGAAAAAGAGATTAAAATTGATAAAAGCCTCTCCCTGTCACATTAAACATAAAATGATTAAGTTTACGGTAATCTCGTTTATTTACAGTCCTTGTCTTTTTTTTTTTTGTATTACACGACTTTACAATAATCATCTAACGTGATAAATACAATCTGTGTAATTCATAACTATAATTCGCAAAGTAGATTCAAGTATATAATCTTAAAGTACACTTTTTGTTTCTCATAAGTTCAAGGGATACTGTGAAGTAATACATATGTACGTATAATAATAATCGTTATATATACATATAAATGTGTATATATTGTTACGTCTCGGCCCTCCTGTATACGATATTCGCCCGCCTATAGATATACACAGCCACTCATACCCATTTCCAACCCACGTATATTGTTATACCCCAACCCATACATATATTATACACACTATATATGCATTATCTTTACCGACGGTACTAGGAGAGTATAAGTCGACCAATCGTCTAATATAATCAACTCCTATGATTTATACTTATTAGTTTACATTTTTCCTTTGTCTTATATTCCGTTTATATTGTTGGAACCCTCAATTATGAATTACGTCATCTTTTATACGACCGGAAAATGTTACGCTTATTATTATATCAGGCATTACGTTACGTATTATACGTATTATACGAATCCTTTATTATGTCTTGAAATAAAAGATAAGCCTGAAGCTCTTCGAGACTATCAGTACTCGCGAGGTATCAAGTACAAAATTGAAAGAATCAGGTATGCAGCAACAGACAAATAACTTTTAGAATTCTGATTTGTCAACTAATGAATAAGAAAGGGAATCAAAGACCAATGAAAATCAGAAGGAGTAATAGAAGGGATAAGAAAAGAAGTCCTTAAATAGGGTTGGAGAGACTAAACTGCCGTTCTGTGAGAGTAGTCAGAGTTCGAGTTTGTGCTTTTATATTCGAGTAATAAAGTCGAAGTCTTGTAAGAGGAGTTCGAAGTCTAAGTTGAATTTGACATTCTAGAGTTCTAAATGCTTGTAGTCTTTTCATCCTCAATTCAGCTCTTCGGAGTTCTTACATACAGAAGTCAAGCATCAAAGTCAAGTCTAAGAATAATCATTCAAAGCAGTTAAACAAGTGAAGCATACCTGACGATTCTGTTTTGTGAAACATCATCGCTACTATAATTTTAAAAAATCTGATACAACATCATCTGGACCGAGGGTCCATTCAAAGGACCTCACTGAACCAGTACTACTTCCAAGGAAATAATAAAATAAGGAACGGTTGAATTCCCTGGAAATTATTAGGGTAAGCCTATGAGTATATTCACACATAATCAGACAATCACACAATTCATTCATATCCAGAATACTTAACTTACGTAAGACGGATCAATAATACCCGAGGAAAGAAACAATCAGCTCGTTCAGTTCAATTTCGTTCTCGTTCCAGTAATCAGGATATCATATTAGATTCAGGGAACGATCCTCCTCATACCGATCGGGAAAGTCCCTGGAACCTGTTTCCTATTTTTTCCAATACTTTATCTGCTGGAACAGTTAGCATATCACGTGGATATACTAACGATTTTAGAAACCTGGTGGTTTAAATTAGATTTAAACCAAGCAGCTCAGTCGGATAGGTCACCCGTGTTGTAGTAATACTATACAAGTGGCGGTAGTATAAATAAGCAGTCCAAGACAGGGCCGATATAACGCGTGGACGTACCGTTTAACGCCGGCAAAACTGAACAACGAACCATCCTAACTACCTTTTGCAAATCAACATTCATGGAATCTTCATAACGCTCAATCGTTTCTTTTCCATGTCGAACATAAAAACATAACCATATTCCGCGTATTTCAGGAAGCGATCGTAACAATATATATAACATATACAACCGTGTCACATTTAATGAAATAATCGTAACAGTTTATAGTGGGCTAAGTAAATTTTATTGGGACACAACAATTTTATTAAAAATTGCAAATTAAGGAAAATTTAAAAACTGCATGCCGGTCACTGACGACGATGCTGCATGACGTTACCGAGAGCAATGCCGTAGTCAAAAAACTTTGATTATCAATACACAAAATATTTGTAAGCACACTAACTACGTTGGGCGTTATCAAACGGTAACGTCGCTAGCGTTCGCATGAATAAAATGAAAACGATCGACTAACTGTAATTAAAAATATTCGGAACTTATCGAAACTACCCTAAGGCGTCCCATATACAAAATACATATTCTCGTGAGCTATAATAATTCGAGCGAAAAGATGGAGAACTTTTTCTTTATTCAAATAATCATCAACCTCGACGCATCCCGAATCGCAAGAATTTAATGGGATTTCGTTGACGAGACAAGGAAGGTGCTATACGAATATTAATAATTTTATGGGGTAAATAACAAAGAAAGAAGTTAATGGGTCGCGATATGGAAAAAGCGAATAATCGATGTATAACAGTGTAACATTGAACGTAGCGTATTACAAATACGGTGAGCTATGCAAAAAGATGGTGATTGGGTTATTCGGTGTTATCACAAAACGTTATTAAGTCCTTAAAAATCTATAGTCCTTAATATATTTAGCATGTAAGTCGAAAAGCTACAACGGACGTCTAAGTTAAGGAAGTTCTTCAACAGGGAATATCGAGGTTATCGGTAATGCATCCCACACAACACTAGGATGTTAGAAATTCGTCATACGGACGTCGTCAATCGCCACTACTGTCGTACGATAGACATCCGTAAATCCGCAAATTACATTCTGCAGACGTAATTCTGAAGTATATTTGTCAAACCTACGGATATCTTTCTGTCCGTCCTTTGCAGGTCCTACCTGTGTCATTCCTAGGATGTATTTCTAACATCCATCTGACAGTTTGCTTCACATGTTAGGATATTCTTATAAGGTAGATGGCGCAGTCATCGGCCATGCGGCCATGTACCGGCACGTTCATTGGCTGGCTTAAATCGCGGGAAGCCTATGAATTTATGCATTTAAAAAAAAAATGTTGAAAATAAGATAAATCAAACAATCTATTGACGATAAGTGATAAGACGTATTGTAATTAGTAAGTATAAAATATATAATAATAATGATAAATCGTGAAAAAGAATAATGGATAACATAAATGCCGACATTAAAACGACATTCTAAAGATGTCACAGTGCGTTGTGTTTAAGATTATCCACACAAGACGTATACCGGATGTATTACGCATAGCATTTTTCAGCTGGACGTCAGCAGGACACTGCAGACATAATTCGGATGTCGTTCGGATGTTTCGCGTTGTGTGGGATAGTACCTCGGAAAAACACGTGTCCTCAACAATACTGGACGTGAATTTCAATGCGTAATATAAACGTGACGAAAGCCTGATAACATTAAAAAAATATCCTCGCGTATTACAGACTCGATTCGATTGCAGCTTTTAACGTCTACGTTCGAGACCGTTTCCTGAATAGTCATATCACCTACGTGCTATTATCTTTGTTCTTTATGAATAAAAAAAATGGAATCACAATAAATTTAATTGCAATGTATACGCACGTTATAAATACGTATATCATCCGTACTTATGCTATCTGATAACGGAAGTATACTATCGATTAGTCCTCACCAGTCAAAGGCATAACTATCGTCGAGACGATATAATTTTACCAGTTGGAAAAAAAGTCCTACTAAAATCCTCCAGCAAATATCTCGTTAACTGATAACAAAATGAAGTAACGCTATACCAATTTCATGACGAAAGTTGGATATCAAATTTCTCGCAACTACATGTTGTCTGACTTATTTATTTTTCGTCTTAGTATGGCACCTTAGGCATTGTCTTGACTCGTCACGACGTTGAGCTCCAAGGATTCGTTATTGCAAGAAAAAAAAAAAGAAAAACGACGAAGACATGGAAATTGACTACCGTCGAATAACAGTGCCCAATCGCGCATGCGCAGTAGAATACACTGTTGCCAAGCAACCGACGCTTCCTCGTGTCAATGAGTTTTTTGAATATTTTTTTTATTTCTATTCAAGTCAATGCTATCCTGTTCCAAATTGGATTAATGACGATTCTGAAATATATATTGTCTCACTGCCACACGTTCATAGCTTGTAGGACTTTGATTAACCAGAGCTTCCATTTTTGTTTTCGCGATCGAAGTTTCCTCACCAACTCGCATAGGCATCCTGATTGAATATTACGAAATCTTTAAATGATTTATAGAACCACGCGGTTCCTATCGTGCGACATAATCATTATGCTACCTAAGACAATAACGAATTGTTATTAAAAAATGAAAATCAATCGCTTGAAATTCAATCTTGATATTGAATACAGTATTTTTCGCATTAACAGAGACAATGATCGTTACACGAAAAATAAAATTCGTCCATCGAACACTGAAGTTGATACGATACTTATATCTTTGATTTTCATCTTAATTATTATTAGCAGTATCGTCATGTATATTATATTAAAACACAATGTTATTTCCTTCTATTTAATCTTCTCTTCTCGCTCTAATCACTCCTCGCACACGCAGAAAACAAAATTAACGGTCTCGGTTTGCCGAACAGTATCTATATATCAGCATATCATAATTATCTTAAGTGTTCGACAGAGGAATCATAATCGAAGAAAAACATTTTAATTAGGCTCTAAGTACACTGACGAAAATCCAACGTCTTCTTTTACGAGGTGGTTTGTGGCAACTGGCGCACCCCCCTTTCTTGCATTGGTTCTCGTATCCCGTGACTACCATTCGGTTGGTCCTGAGTTGGCTGAGCCTATGTTTGCTCCTGTGAAAGGATTTGTGGCTACTGCTACATTAAAAAATTTCTGCCAATGGACCCAGCTTTGACAAGAAATTGTAATGCATATATATACATATTATAGTTAATGATACAAAGCAGAAAAGATATTAAATCGCTCAACCTAAAAGATCATTACGGGCGATATGTGACGGCAAATGAATTCAAATTAAATACATTTTGCATAACGATATTAAGTAATGGCAAGGAGATTTTTGCAAAATTAATGAATCAAATTACTTAACGATTAATTATACATGATAATGCACTCAGTGCTATTGCGGAACATGCACGTGAAGGGTCAGCTATTCAAGGCAATTATATAATTATCAGTTATTACACCGACAAACTTTTCTTCTCGTTGGATAAAAGTTCTACGGAGACTTGCTGCTTGCACGATTATTTTTTTTAAACGAAAATGGCCTACGAAGAGTCACTCAATTATTATGTTAGTCAAAGTTCGATCGAAAAGACATGCTTTCTATCTACGTGGCTTCTAGTTTTCTACTATGCTGTCGAAGATCAGTGGTACTGATTGAGAAAAAATTACAGTGTTTATTCTAAACGGATACAAGGTGCAGTATACTAACGTAATGAAAGATAAGAATGACCGTTAGATGAAGGATGGGTGAAACTGGGGGGGGGGGGGGGGGTCAGTGATTAGAAGGTCGTGAAAAGCGTTCTTCGTTGAGAGGCTGATGAAGAGAGAAAATAAAGTAAAATTAATAAACTAACTAGTAACGAAAAAATTATTTACAAATTTTATGACCAATCTAACTTTATCCTATTAGCCTCGTTGTAATTAATAAGTTAGCCGTAGATAATATATATATATTTTTTTTTCAAATATATCAGCGGTGTTAAGATTTTCAGTTAAGCACATTAGGATTAGAAGAATATTTGCACGCAAAGCAAAAATGTTCTTTTACATTTTATTTCACGAAATCTGATATGGTTTTGATTAACAAGTATGGATTTAAGTCACAGGCGGTCGTCCTGCGGTACGCATATTCTTTTCTATACAAGCATTAAAAATGCAATAAACGCGTTAAGTATTAACGGAACGGTATAATGGAATAGTCTAAATTACTATTTAATATAGCATCAATTAATTTAGGTAACAATCATATCGTACAATTTAATTATTATCGAGGCTATGCCGGACTGTCGCGAATGACAGGCTTCACGGTAACGATTAAAAATACTAAAATCTATTTAAAGTTTGACTGTTAAATCGCCCGGAACTATATACGAAACGGTATACATACATATATATATATATATATATATATATGTATACACAATCAATGATACGATTGTAAAATTGGTCATGTCCCGCAAGAGGCGACAAATAATCTAATAAATCAAAAAGAAAAAACGAGGCTGCCAACCGAAAAATAAAAATTAAATGGAAATTACGAAGAAACAAAAATCTACAATGTCTAGCATAAAAACGTGGGCATGCACGATTCTATACAACATATAGATACGCGCACATACATATAATAAATATATATATATATATACTAGATAGGGTGCTATTGAAAAAAGGTGCAGGATTTAAAAAGAAAAGAAAAAATTATTATATATCTCGCGTTGAACACTCAAAACGCCCAATTCAACTCCAAAGTCATCTGATCGGAGATTTAGAAAATATTATAAATTCCATATATTACATACAAACGTAAGGGAAGCGTATTTTTCGTGTCAAGAAAAATCGTGATTTTTACCTTGATGCTCGAAAGAGCTAAAGAAAAGGGCGATACTTTCATCTTTCTTTCTCTTTACATGAAGAAACTTTAACGAAGTAATACGTTTCCTTTAAGCTGCTACAATGCTACGCGTGTTCGAAGCGAGTTCGTGGATGCATTAACGATTAGGCGTGCCACTGTACGATCAGCAATTAATCGCCATTGGCATAATGCGAAACCTATCTGTAAATTCAAGATCTAGAAATACCGGTGGTGTAAATGATACGCTCTCCACCGCTGTTTAGGGTAGTGTTCTCGTTGGCAGTCGCAGGTGGCGGTGGCATCGCAAATACAGGCTGAGCGCCGGACGCGCCCTGTGACGCTCCGCCTTGAGGTTGAGAGACCACAGCATCCTCATCGCTCTCGTCCTCCTGTCGAGGAAACACGTGACAATTGAACAATCGTTTCTTAATGCGTAGATCCTGCGAAATCTCGTGCTCTCGTTTAATCGTTGCGTCATCCTCCTTCTCGTGAATCCGGACATGAAAATTCTCCGAGGAAGCGGCGCGCGACGTCCATTTTCTGTTCATCGCTCTTCCTTGAATCACGAGATTTTCGACTGGTCATTACACACTTAGAACAGACACGGTTTTCTTTTTTCGTCATATTTCCTATTATTATTAGCATTTATATTATCGCTATTCATATAAGTCTCTTTCCGATGAATTATAGAACCCGGATAACTCGGCAGAACACGATACGCACGATCGGATGGGAAGGAATGCAAAAGTCGGAAATGACGTATCGCAGGCTGTCAATTCGTAAGATCTTTCTGAAAGTAGCATGCAAAAGAAATTCTTACACAGGAACTGTGACGGACCCAAGTATTATCCTCGTTAGTAGAAAGTATACCACCCAGTAATCGTGCATTGCATTCCGTAAAGTCTCCGTATACCTGTGTATCCGTGAATTTTGACATGTTGAAAGACCCAAGAAGCATTGGAATTAATTAAGTGGTATTTTGTATGTCGGTGATAATAAAACAGGAGGAGGACTTCCTCCGCGAATATTCATCGATGTGTGACCTTGGAAAAGACCTCGAGTTGCTGTATTTTAATCGACATCGATTTCATTTGATTTACGACTTCTAACGAGTTAAACTCTCGTGCTTGACAGATGTAAATTTTCTGAAGATTAAATCGTTCACGATTGCGTTTGACGTTATCGAATATACAGTGTATGGAGGCCAGTGGGAATTTCGCCAAGAAACGGAATCACAAACAAGGTCTAGGCATCCCTATTTTGTCTGATTATTGACAAAACGGATCCTATTTTTATAGCGCATGTGATACGTGTTTTGTAAAATTTGAAATGGCAGAAAGTAACCTTAGTAGCGGTTTAGCATTGCGTTACGTTTTATCGTGTTAAAGATGAACTAGTATAATTCAGGATAGAACATACGAAGTAAATTGTATTGTGAATTGTGGTCTTTTTTTTCTAGCAAAATTGGGAAAGTAATGTTGTAGAGACTTACCTTGTGGAAACCTCGGGGTTGATTCGTCACAACTTCAGCCTCTGGATTCTGGTCCCGCTATAATACAACAATAACATAAAACAAAACCGCTAATCTATATGCTGTATGAAGGAGACAGCGCATGCTTGGCAATGAAGGCTCACGAGTATTGTTTTCAAGCAAATTGCGGTATATCGGTGGTTATTATTGATTCTTCAGAGAAACTCACAACGAGGAGAGTACAAAAAATGTCTTTTTCATTGAACAATATTCGCTTGTTGAAAATGAAGATAGATAACCATTTCTTTCCTTGTACGACAACGCTTGAAACGCGTATCGATCTTCTAATTAACTCTGAACGTCGATGTAATTACTAGATTAATAAAAATGTAACTCGTTCTTTATTATCAACGACAATAGCTTCAATCGTAATTTGGTATACGTACAACGTTCCAGTGCCAAGGATACTTTGCCAAAATAAATAAATCATGAGGAAGGCGATCCCCTTCTTGATTATGACGCAGTGCTTAGGATTATGATTGATTTTGTGAAATTAAGAATGGTCGTAGATAAGATAGATTATAAGAAAAAGTAAATACACACGAAGATGAATAAACGTCAAATTTACCGGAATATGAATTTCCTAAAATTGTATGTATATTGTAGGGTACCATTACGTGTGAGTTACGATGTACAACAAATTCAAATTGGCATCCGCAAGTGAGATAGCGTACAATTATAAAAATTTGATACGCGAAAAGTATAAAAACAAACAAAAATGTTCTATGACTTAATACATAACTTAACAATGACAAGCAGTCATTTGTGTAAAATATTTTATGTTTTCACTCTGGTATTGTTACGACAGTGAGTGAAGAATGTATCGATCCTGTCGTTACGATACCAAAGACCTGTACGGCATGAGATATGATACCAGTAAAGTGCTAGACAAATGAAAACGTGACATATCATGCGCATATGATTTTTCTCAGGATTACGATTGGATTCAGCTATGAAAATCTGTGAGAAATAGTAGCGAAAAAATAAACGAAAGATATCACTGAATAATAATTATACTCACCTAAGAATAAGGCGTTGTGTTACCGCATAAGGTATGAATCCATATTGAGGTTTTTGATTTTATTTTTTAAACTAACAGCGACAGCAAAAAATGATAAAACGTTTTCAAAAATGTACTGGGGAAGCGTGAGATACTTGTTTGTGATTGTACAATAATTTTGTGCATAATCATACTTGTGCGTCACGAGGTACGTGCTCAACTCAAGCTCTGGGTAAGAAGCTGAACAATTTGTGCGTGACTTGAAAGAAATATATTCGTCGCTCAATATAGAAAGTATATGATGAAGGTTAAAGGAGTGAAATGGCGAATATTGTAAGTTTTCCAATGACAGAGATGCATAGAGGAAACCAAAGTTTGTAACTTAAAGAACAAATTTTCTTGTATACATTGAGCTAGAAGTTGTCTTGTTCATTTATTATTTCAATTGTTCATGTTTCAAGCTGCACATTACTGCGGCGAGTTTCAGGGAGATTTCTCATTGTAAAAAGCAGTTTCACTTAAGCACGCATTACTGTTTATGGGTCAAACAAACACTACGTACCTTAACTCCATTGCGGTTTATGCACGTAATGCGGTATACTAACATCCTGCTTCTAGGATTTTCCTACATTTTACACTCAGTTCCTAAAGTCGGTTTAAAAGTATCGCATAAAGCTTACATGCAATTTCCGTTGCATTTGATCGAAACAGCCAATGTTAATAAGCTCTCATTTTTCAATAGACGAATACACGAATTTTTATATTTTACTTGTGTGTTACAAGTATATGACTGGAATTTTTTTTTAAGTTCTGATATTTTAAGTGCACCAGAGGGCATCGAGTGTAAATCATCTAAAACCTGATAAATGAGCACAAAATAATTTTGCATGCTTGAGGATTAGCAAATAAAGAACAGGAGTGATTGTAAACATCAAACCTGATTTTTGATGACTCATATTTTCTTGTACATTGAGAATTCAATTTTTAAGGATCAACTGAACGAATTGTTTAATCGGATAAACGTTAAAGGTCCATGAGAGACTTATTTTACTCGTCAAAGATATTTTTATTAACCAATAAAAAATGGTCCGAAAGTCGGTTTTTGCTTCTAGTGCGATTCAGAATAAGTAGGTATTTCAGAAAGGAAGCATTATAAAAAAAAAATCACCAGTTTTCAAAGAAATCAAAACCGCCCTCCACGTATCTCAGAGTAAATAAAATTCCTTACTTTGTGTGCGAAAGCTCAATCAGAGCAATTTGCCAATCTCAAATGCGAAATTGGCACTTACAACCTAAGGTTAGTCTAGTTACGCAGGCAGAAAGTCATTTTCGCAAATTTGTCATAAAGTTGCCTTATTAGCTATAAAAATCAAGTAAACTGACCTGAAGATTATGGTATGCACCACTGTCCTCTGGAGGCATTGGTTTACACTTGCCACAACAGAAGTTGCAGCAACAGCAACAACAGCAGCAGCAATAACAGCCGGTTATCAGACCACATATCACAAAGAACGCCTGTAAATGAAAGATTTTCGATTATTTTATCATGTATTGATACCATGCAAGAATTTGAAGAGACTAATATAAGATACATTTACCTTGCACCAACCAGAAGTGACAACGAAATAGGCGTTGACACTTTCCTCGCCAAATTGTTCAGCAACATAGAGACCCAGAGATCCATAATTATCATAAATGTTACGTTTTGTTAAATCCGTTAGGATCGTGTGTGCTCTGTTTATTTCTTTGAACTGGAATATAATAAACAACATTATACATATACCTTTAAAAATAAAAATTTAAATATAAAAAAAATAAAAATTATCAGATAGTTTCAGGTAGTTCAGCAGAAAATTTACTATGTCAAATTAAGGTCTGTATATAATTTGTTTTTATTCTATAAATAAATATAAAAATATAGGAAATTGCACGTAATAATTGTCTGTGAGGAATTCATAATGCTTTCCAACATTATGTGCACGATATTTGACTAAATTGTAAATAGTGCCATGTGAAACAAAATCTTATGTAACACAAATTAAAATTGATCTTTAAAATTTGAAAATTTTATCGCTCAATATTGCGCGATATGTTTTTCTCCATCGACGACGTATAAACAGAGCATCCTAATAAAGACAGAGACAAACGCCACATCTCTACTTTTTAGCTGGTAGTTTTTATTAGATTGGTCAACTTTTTTATGAATTAAGCATTTCTGGCCAAATTCAAACAATATTCTCCTCCACTACCTCAATATTAATATCTCATAAACTACATGGTAAAACACATGAACTTGACATAATGGTGCGAAAGCCTGAAATCTTTTGATTAAATCCAATAAAATTAGGATCAGGCTTGTGAGAATCTTTTCCAAAAATCCTGCCATAATTACCTTAAGGTAGGACTTTGTTAAACTATTCTCGTTGCAAGTATTTTGCAAATATTTGTTGAAATATCTGTCACTCCATCATATCTATATTTATCAAACTGATTGTGAGTGAAACTGTACTCTCACATACAGAATAATAAATATGACATATACATGTTCACTTATGATTATTATAATTTACAGGAAGAAAATTATGAGCCATCCTCATTGACAAAATTAAACATTTACTGTTTTCAAATGGAAAAAGTGTAAGTTGTAAAATATAACTGTTTAAATTTATTGTACAATCTCTCGTCAGCAGTGTTTGAATGTAATATTGATTTTATCTACTATACTAATATCTATATTTAAATGTGGATATACCTGTGTATGACTGTCTCACATTTCTATAAAATATGTCTTATCAGCATGCAATATAATATAAATTAATCTATCTAACAATACCAAAATTGTCATCATTTAATTATTTATACAGTTAATATTTGCATATTTTGTACATACTCAAGTTCTTAATATTCTATAGATTATTATATATTACCTTTTCAGCTGCTTCTGGATTGTTAGGATTCTTATCGGGATGAAACCTGAGTGCTAGTTTTCTATAAGTTTTCTTAATCTCCTCAGGTGTAGCAGTCTTAGGGATTTCCAAAATTTGATAGAGGGAATCCCCTGATGTGCTAAAATCCAGATAATAATGATAAATTATTATCGAAAAATTTCTTCCAGTTCATCAATACCAGGAAAACAATATCAACTACTGATATCTATTGGTCTTTGGCATCCTTGAAGCATAGTTACGAAAGAGCCCAAAAATTCTCTGAAGATATTTAAAACAATATCCGCGCAAAATAAGCGTCAGTAAGAATGTTAAAAAGCGTAGGAAGAAAATTCGCACGGGAATATCAAAGGTGGAAGAAAATACGCCTTGTAGACACGAATGCCTATCTCTCCTTTTGACAAAACTCAGTAATCCAAAATAGCATGATATTCCGCAACATTTAATTGAGTGCAAGGAGCGACGTACCGAAATGCGATTAACGTAAATCAAATAAGTAACATGGAAGTATTTAGGTCTGCCAAATGACAGACCATTCAGAAATGACAGTGAGACGTCCCCCATACTGCCGTCCATCCTAATACCCATTGACCGACCGCTTATCCTGGGTTCCCGATGATTTTTCGCAAGACACAATCATTAAATGATATCATCGACAAAAGGATCACGTACAACAATGGGAAGTTTGATAAGATTTTGTGGGCGTCGGATGCCAACAGGCAAAAAGGATATAGGCCATTGAAACAGTTTTTGGCCAGTGCCTGAGATACTTACGACATTTTTCTTTTGCTCATGATGGATCTGTGGACTTTTTATCACGGACCTTTCACAAGAGACTCACTGACACTAGGAATACAGTGAAAAACGCTTAACAGTTGATGCAAAATTCACAAGATGAACATCTTTTTCACGTGCTGCGTTGAAATACGAGCACCTGCTGCCGGGTAGTATGGCCCCACCGCTGAATCGATTCTGTACTTTAGTTCATCTTTTGAACACACCAGAGAAGCGCCACCGGTCATTTTTGTACTGTGTTCCAAAAGATAGCGTCGTGTGATCTGTTATATCTATCCTTATCACCGTAATACCGAGAAAGATGCAGATATTTGATTTTTATCTGTGAGAGGTTTTTTGGAACACAGCTATGTACTGCGACGCCAATTCTTAAAGTTTATTAGTCCATTGCATACTTATCGCTTAACATTATCAATAAGAATATAAGACCCATCATGTTAAATGTTTGCCATATACCTATTCGTGTTTAGATTTCCTTTCTTTTTAACAATTCTACGAACAAACCTTTTTTTACGATATATCGACCGTTTTATTCCCACATCGCGTTTACCATGGAAATTAAATAAAAGTCCATGTAATAATGTTTAGTATGTACAATTTATATACTTATGCTCGTATATACATTACGCAAATACAACTTAGGAGTACGATACAACGATAGTGTATGTGCTCTTGGTGTTATGAAAAAACCATATAGAACCGAATAACAAGAATCATACAACGCGGTTCGCAATGAAAATTTTCAAAAACCCTATCAACGCGATTGTTGCACTGTATTTTCTTTCACGGGACAAAGATTGGTGTAAGGGATGAACAGCTGTAAAATATTGCATATTCATCCTGGTATAAATGACAATAATATCGTTGCACGAGTTCTCGTAGTTCTTGCACAAATTAATTAACAATATACAATAAAATATCATTTAATCGAGGTTTTAACAGTACGATAACGCATTATACAAATTGTTAAACAGCGACGAAACAAGCTATACAAAAGTACTTGTTGGAGAATTGCCATTCAAGTTGACGATAAATTTGTCAGTAACGTTATATTTATTTATGCAATTTTAATCAATAAAAAGATAATCTTACAGGATATTAAAAGAAAACGATTCTTCCCTAACTCCATTCATTTTAACGATAAGTATAAATTTGTCAAAAAAACCAGATAAAAAACGATTGTGTATTATCTAACAAATTTATCGTCACTCCAACACTTTAATATTTGACACTCACACGTGCCTCACGTTATTTTAATATTACAATACCTTTTCCTAGTAGCATAACGTGCGACGTGCTTACAAATAGATTTCACAGATCATTGTTTCATGAAGTATTCTTCATATTAGGCTGACTATGCCATCCGTATAATTCTCATTGCAAGTTCACGAATACTCTATACCTATTTTACATTCAGATTTTATCTCGTAGGGTCTTTGGCAATCGAAAATATCCCATTCAAAACAGTCAATTTGACTTTCGCGCACGTGAAGACTTTTGGCATTTCCCTCATGTGCAAAACTCAACAATCCTTGAAAATTCTCACCATTTATGTAAATCTTTAAACTATAATAACATAGATATCGATGGGCGAAATATCTTTGCAATAGTTACCGGGCTGCCGTTTAACACACAGCAGAGGATAAACTCTCAAGTAGTCGTAAGTGTCAAGTATGAAAAGGACCGAACACTTACGAGCATCGAATAGAAAAATTCATGATATTCAAACGGTTCTCGCATAAAATCCGTCGAACGTTATGATTAAAAAAAAAAAGATTCAACATTCTAAAGAGATCTCTCAGTACATAATATATACATAATATATATACGAAAATCTGAGCTCCATTTTTTTAACCTTTAAAAACGAGTTCATCATCAACGACATTCTCATATTCTATATTCATATCCGTTTATCAATATCAGTTGTTACTATACAGATACGTTATTTCCGTATTCCCTTGAATCAGAAATTATCCATTTGTATACTTGTCACTCTAGAATGCAATTTGTGAAAACTCTTCACATTCTTCACAACATACAATTGCACGTCACCCTAACGCGAAGAAGGAGCAATGAATCTTTCGCGGAATGCAGCCATTGCCGATTAGAAACAAGATCTAATTGGAGTAATTTTCAGTCATCTAATACATGAAATATTAATTCAAGTACTGTATACGTGTCTTGACTACTTTGCACAGCTTTATGCAGGACTTGAATTAATTCGTTGTCCAAACTTTTCATGTAAATTGGTGGCAATCGCGTGCCTTCGCTGCCAGCTTCGTAACCCACCTAAATGCCATTGTTTTAGTTAGAATCCTTGCATTCTTTCAATGAAGATCTTTGAAACTTACATTATCTGGATGTATGGTTGTTCTTACAGCGAGTTTCGTAAGACCTGCCGTTGCCAATAGATCCAACAGTTTCACTAGTGCTGCACAAGTCGCACGTGCTATATTTTCCGACAGTTTATTTATGTCTACCGGATCGTGAACGCCAGTTGGATGGTCTTCAGACTTTAAGAATAAAATTTGGATATTAATATAAAGATTAAGCAATAATGCAGCAGTAGTGCTTCGGTAAATTATGTAACATGTACCCACAGAAAGACAAACACTAGATAATACCTTTATAATGAATACTTCAGTCCATCGGATAAATCTGCTTGTTCCCATGTGATCAGTTCCGTTATGAACTCTTATCGATGGAATACCATCCATTGGCTTTCCATCGATAGGACTTTTGACACTGTAGATAAAAAAATTATACAACTCTGGACAATGATTTTTAATAAGAACAAGATAAGCTTACCCCAGATTGAACTGTACATCGTTGTCTACCCATTTGATATTAACAGTCTCATCCGGTTCAGGAGCTCCTTGTCGTCCACAGCCAATTGAGAAGTCCTGCATGTTTTTCAAGGCCGCTTTCAAGGCTTCCATTTTCTCTGGCATTATCTGAACCATGAGTCCATCCTCCACAATACTAGATTTCGCGGAAAGACCCATCGATGACTTTAACGCGCCATTGATAACGACAAAACTTGCACCGGTTACTAAAGAATTGTAAGAATAAAGAAATTCTATATAATACCATATCCTTTCCTTTAAATTTGCTGTACACAAACAAATAATCTACACACCTTTTCTAGGTTTATTGTGAATATTGATTGCTTGCGTCTGATAGTTACTCTCGTCGCTATCGTCGCTTTTGTTTGTCTGCATGCAAACCAAATGCGAGTCAGCCAGGACGCTAAAGTTTGCAGCGTAAGCCAATACATGATCATTGGAATTGTTCAAACCACGTATGACCTGGTCGTATCGATTCCTTGGAAACATGACATCAGTTGTTCTGTCCTGCATATGTATAGTCAGCCCACGTACACCGGGTAGAGTATAGGCGAAATTGCGAAAGTCAGCAAGAATCTTCATAATTGTGTGTCCAATCTCATAATATACAGCATCTCGAAAACGAACTGAGACCAGCGGACAAGGATAATAACGATACTCAGCACCTAAGCGTAAAACGAGTCGAAGAGGAAATACTTTCGCCCACGGCGTCTCCCACCTGTGAAACAAAATAAAATGTATTAATGGCCGCCGGACGTTACGTCATAAGATTCTCTTACTGTGTCCCACCTGTGAACGAGAAGACCAACGAGAAATGGCGCAGGAGGTAGAACGATTTTTTGTAAGCATTGGAATGTTTGTCGAATAAACAGAAATCCTGCGTGTTCTCGCGATCCTAAGAGATTCCCACCCTGATGTATCGATACGCCAAGTTCCGTTATGGTATTACCTAGAATTAATAATTATACAAGGTAAGTATAAATTAAGTTATTTAATTAACGTCAATCAAATCAAATATTTACCTTTGATCGCCTCGATATATATTTGATTGATATGTATCAGAAGATCTTTAGGAATTTGCGTTTCATCCGGTAAAGTCTCTACCAATAATATCACTTCGTCCTGTCCTACGCAAGCAAGACCTCTCGACGTTACGTTCCAACATACTCTGTTGACGCAACAGTTTACTGAAAATTTTCACAAGAGAACAGGATATAAGTTTTTGATAAAAAAAAATGTTAATTAATAAATTTATAAAGCCTCTCGCTCGGCACTCACAATTAGTTATCTTCACGTAAGCATAGAGGTTTCTATTAATTGCAAATAAGACTGGAGGTTCGCATTCGTTCTCCAATGATTTGTAAAGTCGAGTTTGGTCAAGGACATCGTGATAAGTGATTTCTGAAATAATAATCCTTAACTGAAATTGTCTCATTGAATGGCCGCATCGTTGCGCACAGCTTGTAATAAAGAATGATAAGAATAAGACCATAATTGATCCTATTAATTCCTTACGGCCTTTGTGTATAGTCACTGTCGGTGGTAGCATGTTTGGATCCTGAGGTATGTAACTGTTCGTATTTGGATCCAGCGGTGGTAAATTCTGTTTCTTTCCCATAGACGATGTAGATGATGGTCCTGGCGGTGTTGGCAGCCGTTTATTCCCCGGTTTTCGATAGGGTGGCTTCGGGTCCCAGGATGAGTCGAGCTCTGTCAGGTCACAGCCAGGCCTTATTCCTGTGTTTTAGTTAGAGGTGTGTCAAAACAAAACAAACGGGATGGGGCGGGGGCTGGCCACGTTCATTAGTCGTTCCAGGGGATTTAAAAAATAAAATATAATATGAAACATGGATGTAGGAATAAGATAACACAAAAGAACTTAAGAAGAATATGTGTAAAATAGGAGTCTATGCCTGGCTTTGTATAATAAATGAGTGTCATTGTCAGAATGATATATATAAATAAGTTTACTTGCATAAAATATATAAGAATATCAAGCCAGCAGACAGAGCGCAAAAGTTATTCACATTCGAATTTCTCCATGAGAATGGTAACGCAAAGTGCGTGGGTACCAATTCAGTCAAAAAAGTGTAAAGAACGCAAGAATGTCAAGCGAACTTATAATTGCTCAAAACAATTGCGCAATTAAAGACATCGATTCACAGGTGTATCTCTTCTTTTAATAAACTCTGTTATTCGAGGACGATATGAGTTAATGTATTTCAATAGAAAAATAAAATATGCGATGCGTCATTTCAGCACACGTATCATTATAATCGCAACGTCCTTGCACTATAACAATCCATAGAAAGTTCGACTCATTGGCGTAGCGCACATGATTAGTTTTAAATGTACTCTTTTTTTAAAAAAATACATATCTTTACGTTTCGCATTGCCTTAGATTATCCATAGAAAATTATTTCTATCACTTTCAAGTACATTATAGCTTATTTTTCCCTTACCATCACTGAACATAACGGATTTCTGACCCTCCGGACGTTGCTTCGTGCTACCTTCACGCTTGAGAACTCCAACGGGCACCATAACCGTGGGCGTTGGTGGTAGTCCACCAGCTAACTGTTGTAAAGGTGGTATTGTTGAACAGTACTCCATCGGATTATTTGGATTAGGCTGTCTCCCCTATAACCATTTGTCGAATACTCCGAACTCTTGCGTTTTTGTTCCTCATATAGGCACACCGATTCAGTCAGATTAACATGAACTAGCATTGTGAAGAAATAATTATCTAGCACAAGTCTTCGCACTGAAGCTTTTTCTTACTAAATTATATCATGCTTCGCTACTAATTATAATCTCAAATTACTGAGATGAGTGCATAAAAGATTTCATGTTTGCTCATAGTGGAGTATCGAGACAATTAGCAGAACTAAGAATTTAGCGAAGTAGATTTTAAGGAAACATCATGTATAATAGAAGAGCTAGAAACTTAAAGAATATTTTAAGTTGACTGAATAAAGATAAAATTTGACTTTAAATTATTCTATTGACCCTATATATTTGCAGTGTATTTTAGAATAAAAATGTAAGTGTAAGATATTTACACTTGAATCATGCCAAATCAATCAGTATTATGCAAGAGAGGAGGTATTCAACAAGTTGTTACAGATACAGACATGCATATGCTATTACTAATATAAGTAGAAGCAAAAAAAGAATACTACACTCGTTTATTAAAAAGTGGTGTAGCGAATTCATTAATGAGGGAGGAAACGGTTATTATCTTTCATTACCACGTACAAAAAATCCATAATAACACCGAAGTCATGCTTGTACAGTTGATTAAGCAAATCAATTTTTATCGCAATTAATTCCATAACTTTTTGTTCTTACCTGAGGTGAATTTATACCATCGCCACCGTTGCCACCATAGCCAGCGGACCAGTCTCCACCACCATTTTCATTTTCAGCTAAAATAGGAAAATAACGAAACATGTTTACACACTATTTATGCACACTCTACCATACGCGTGGATAAGATACGTCCGAGCACTGATTGCCTAGCAAAAAGCAACTCTGTACTTTCCTGTTAACATTTTTCACAATTAACAGGTACTGAAACCGAATATGCCATATACATAGGATTAATGTGGATGAAAATTTCTCACTGGAGGTATGACACAGAAATTATTTTCAACAAGCTAGATAAAAAGAAAATATTAAGGGATATCATAAGTATAATCATCACCTTTTACAAGTTGCTGATAACATGGAAGGCAAACGCGGGAATCTACATTGCCTTGATATTCAAGTCTGTATTTCATACCGCAGCATTTGCTGCACAGTACCTGCAAGTAGAAAGATAATTATCAATAATGGCTAAACTATTATTAATTAGACAATCATTTTTCAATGTTAAATAGTTTGTAATTTTACAAATTAACGAAATTACTTGTGGCAATTACTATTACCTTGCCACAAGCGCGACAATGATGTCTTCTCTTGATCACAGTGAATTTAACGTCGCATAACATACAATTAGGCGCGACGCAATCAGGAACCCAAAAAGGTGGTTGTTTGCCCAAAACAATATTAGCTTCCATGGAAGAATTTTCTGAAGCTTCAGGAGAGCCCCCTTGACCTTGATCCGTTGCCTCTCCTTCGGTATCACCTTGTTCGTGTCCACCTGGAGTAACACCTGGAGATCCTAAAAAATATTATTTTCAAGTTACTGATATAATTTTTATTTTAAGCATTCTTACAAGTTCAATGGTAATGATTAGACATTACATACTTCGTTGAGCAAGTATATAAAATCACTGGATATCTCTAATTAATTTTAATATTTGATTTCTAATAATGTTATCAATTCACCAGGAGTGACGTTATTGGAATTTGTATACATTATACATAGCTGTAATAACGCACAACGGCGGAGAATGGACGACAACTCAATTGCATTGCAAGATCTAAATCCGAATAGTTAAGATTATCATGACGTTGGAAAATATTCTCTAACGAGGCCACAGTTAACAAACGAAACTATGTTACTGAAATCTTTGAACCATATGTAGAGATAAGAGAAGAACGTATACGCAGCAAATGTACGTACACAGTGGCGCAGTGCAATATTTATCAAATTAGTCATAGTTCAGGCACGGTTAGATTGCCATTACGTTGTAAAAATGCCGTTGGTTTAGTTTATTTATAACAAATAATCTTTAATGATAACATAACAATGCTATAAAAGCCAAATATTCCTGGAAAGAATGTACAATTCTTTCAATCTTTAAGTGTAACGCGCACTCAAATGGTACGCTGTCATATGTAAATAAAGACCAGAAAGTGCATTATATCTCAAGTTCTTTTTTGTCAACGTTCGAGTAATTTTTATTTTAAAAAAATTATATTTCATACCAATAGTGGGTGGCTGTTCATCCATATTAACGGATGAAATGATATCCAATGTTTGTGGACGGGATGGTTTGTCAGAATCTTCTTCGCTGCTGTCAACGTGTTCTCCGTTGATCTCCAAATCCTTTGATGGATCTGATGTACCTGCTTCAGCGGTATTGTTATCTGTAGTTCCTTCTGCGTTGTCTTGGACGATATTATTATTGTCTTCAACAATTAACGAAGTGCTTGCCGATTCTTTATTGTCTAGATTAATACTTGATACAGTGCTTGGTTTTTCAATAATGACATTTTCTTCAGTCAAATTAGAAGAAGGTTCTTTGCCGCTAATTTCAATATTACTATTAGTATCTGCAATTTTTGTTTGTTGCGAATTATCAGTGGACACCGATTCCTCTTGAGGATCTTGGCTATGCAATCTTTCCGGTTGTTCGGACATATTCTCATTCTGATATTCCGTATTGGTCTTCTCCAAATGAGTTTCCTTTGTTTTTGATATGGTTTCGGTTGGTTCTACATTTTTTTCATCTTCTTTGGAAGCGTTACTGTCTGTCACGTTAGGTTCCGCGTTGTCAGATGTTTTTCCCATCATCTCGTTGGTCCTTTTACTTTTTCTTTCTTTTTCCTTGTTCTCCTTTGCCTCGGAAATAACTTTTACAGGTTCGTGAAATTTTTCCAATCCTTTCTTCGCTAAAAAATCGCTGGACGCTTCGCCACTGGGACCGCTCTTGCTGTAATCGATTACCGGAAACTTCTTGGCTTTTTGTTGAAGTTCCTCTTCTGAAACTTCCGGTAATTCGCCTATTGTCACGCTCTCGAAAATCGGCGCCTCATTCGCATCTTCGTCGTCATGACGATTTTGGAATTTACTCTGCGTGAAATTCTCAATTGGGTCTACGTAAAGTCCAGCGGCCCCTGGTAATGTTGAGTTCTCATATAAAGCGCCCTCTTCCGCTGCTCTTTCTTCAGCTTCTAATTCTGCTAAATATTTGTTTAATTCCTCTTCAGATAAATCATCAATGTGACTAAAGCCTACCGGTTTGTGTTCTGGTTGAGGCGCTTTGAGATGCACGTTTTTAAATATTAGTTTTGACGAACTAATTGCCTTAGCTTCCGCCTCTATACTTTTCTGATTTACATAAAGATGATCTGCCATCTTCTTCGCTGCAATTTCTAATTCTGTGGTGGTTTCAGGGAGAGTTTCTCGGTTACCAATGTAAATACATTCGTAAACATTTTCTTTATCATTACTCAGCACCTTGTTTGGCTCACCAAAATCGACGTTTTCATAAGTATGTCTTGTTTCCTCTTGCGCTCTCGCTTCTTTATCCTTTGGTTTTGTTTTATTGACAGTCGCATACAATTCTTGAGTCTTTGGAATGTCTGTACCAATATACACATTTTCATAAACGTGCTCTGGCCTATCTATTATACTTTTGGGATCTATTGACGTTCTTTCTGCCACTTCCGGTAGAGTTACGTTCGTATATACAGGATTCTTACTGGGCGCTTCAATACTTTCGGGTAAAGGTGTATCGTCTGTTATCGTATCCTTGTCAGATCCACTCGGTTTATCAGCAACTACAGTATCCAATTTTACTGGCAATAATATGTTTTGATATTTAGGTGGCACTGTGTTAGCTATTTTTATGACGCTCGTGCCAACATCGGATATCTCTTCGATTTTTGCCGTTTTTTTATTATCAACAGACTTGGTTACATTGCCATTTTTAACTGTGGTTATCGTAGGAGCTTCGACAGTGTCAGTAGTCTCCTGCGTTACATTATCTTCTGTATAATCTTGACTACTTATTGCATCCTCTACATAATCCATACTGGCGCTTGGTGCATTTATGTACTCATTGAGACTACTAAACACATTGCTGACACTGGGTTTAATATTGGATTGATTTAACTTTTTATCATAACTGTTTTGTATCTTCGTGGCTGAATTATCATTATGCCTTTTTTGTAATAATTTCTGTGATATGTCATTATGTATTGTCAAAGATACTGGATCTGTATCATGGATGTCAAGAGGCTGTTTTGCTTGGACCTTCTCCGTCTCATAGTCATGTGTGTAAAAGTGATTTGTTGAATCAGTTAATTCGAAGGGTTGTTGCTCTCCTTTAAGAATGTCTAGTTCATTATGTTTACTCTCGTTTTCAGTATAAGACGTTTTTCTGACAATACTTATTGCCTGATTTTCACTATATTTTTCAGAAGGTAATGACACATCACGTTCAGTGTCGGCTTCTGCTACCGAGTCATTGATAGATTTGGAATATGATTTTGAGACCAAATTCTGTGAATTGCATTTATTACCCGATGAAGTAACATGGTCATCCACAGGAGCAACGGATGCAATTTGTTCTGCTTGATCTGCAACGTAACAATGCTTTTGTCCTAAGGAAACCAACACAGCTATCTAGACACAAAGACTCTATTTCATTTACCTTCATTAAATTCAAATTCGTCGAGCACCTTGTCTAGATCAACAGCGAATTTCTCCATTGTCAATCGGCACGTTGATTATTCCAAAATTAACGTCATTTACAAAACCACTATTAATCACTCTTTCAAAACGAACCACACGGTGCTTCCATAGCTGAATGGTAATGCGAAGTCCAAAATTAATAACAGACTTCCCAAAGACAATAGAATTTTTAACAATAATCCCGTACAAGTAGCAAAAAATGACTAGTCAAAGACGATTTGACGGCTGAATCTATTCTGCCACATTCCACTGACAGTTCAATACGATCGGTGACAATTAATGGGACTATATTATGGATATATTATTGAAACAATCAATAAAGAAAATATCGTATTTTTGATAATTATAATAACTCAGTGACCTGACAATAGTTAAAACGAAAAAATTTTCTTAACACTCGGAGGTCCACAGAAAGAAATATGCAAAAACTTTTTCAAATAACCAACTATTCTTGTGAGTAGTGTAAAGTGAACAATCTGAAAATGTCACGAACTTTCTGTGGTTGGTACTCGCAGTGATAATTGACGACGTAGATAGAAAAAACCGAATTAATTCGCGAAATTATCATATTTTACGCGACGTCACAGCGCCATCTTGAATATAACTATTACATTGAAGACATTTACAAAGATGGCCAATCTTCTACTGTTTTCCAGAGATGAGTAGGGAGATGCACAACACTACGGTTTTAGGCGATACCAAAAACATGGCGTTAAATCGTAGCGGCAAGTCCGGGAGTAGAATTTAGTGATCATCG